>VZRO01000464.1:651634-776672 GCA_013397915.1 Daphoenositta chrysoptera | reverse complement strand
TTTCCCTCCCCCCCGGCGAGGGAAGAAAGGGGCACACGGAGGGGGGATGTGAGTTTTTAATGGAGACCCTCTGAAAAGTAACCTGCAGGGGTGTCGTGGGGGAGAGGGACAGGCTCCCTCCCCGGCTCCGCTGCTGCCTCCCTGCGAGAGCCCCGCGGGGACGCAGTGGAAGCAGGTGGCTGGGAGAGGGGCAGCTCCCGGGGCTGCTTTTTTAAGGCTCAGAGGGGGGTATTAGGCTCGGCGCGGGCGCTGCTTGCTTTCCTCCTATTCTCACAACTGTTTCAACCCCAAAGCTTCTCCCCTGCCTCACCTGCTTTGTCCCTTCGGCAGCAGCAGCAACTTCTCACCTGTCTCAGTTTGAAAGCAATAAGGGGAAAAAAAAAAAAAAAAGAAAAAAGAGCCTAGCCCAAAGCCCACTCGCCCCCACCAATCCAGGCAAAAGGAATCCCCGGCAGCTTTCCCGTCTCTCACCTGTTTCAGCCCTAAAGCAGCAGCTGTGTCCTCCCTTCCCTCCCCCGGCTCAGCCCTGAACCAGCAGCAGAAGCAGCCGCTTCCCACTCGCCCTCGCCCGGAGTTCAGGATTCCATTGTCCCCCACACTGCATTTGGTGACATCACTGACACACAAAGAAGGGGCACTTCGTGATGTCATCAACGCATGCTGGGAGAGAAAACAAAATTCTGGGCTTGGCAGCGACAGAACTAACACACAGACACACACAGACACACACACAGACCGTTCAATTTTCCAAAGGTAAAAGTATTAGGGATTTTTTTTTTCCCCCAGTCCCCTGATGGGGAGCCCGTCTGCGGGAAAAGGCGTGTTGTATTCGCTGGCGGGTTGTAATCGAGAGGCGATTTACTCATTTCTCCGAAACCTCTGCTGTCCATCTCTCGCTCCCTGTCCACCCAAAGGAGAAAAGTGCTTTGGCTGGAGCGACCCACCACCCCCGGCCCAGGCGCGGGAGCAGCCCCGGTGGGCAGCCGCGGCTCTTCCTGGAGGTGCCGGACCCACTCGTGAAGGGACAATGGGGACCAGCATTCCCACCGACCTCACCCGGGGCACATTTGGCTCGGTGCCGCCAGTTTCCACAGCCTATCGAGGGATCGCCTCTCGAGTTACTCGGTGTCTTCAGCGGCCGAAAATACACTGGACTGTCACCACCACGCACCGCGATAATGGATCGGAGTTTGTATGTCACCCTTTCTCCCACGGGAGGACCTCGTGGTGATCCGCAGGCACACAGCACCGCTGGCTCGACAGGGCGCTGTCAGGACATGACGCCTTGGGAGTCCCGAGGGGTCAATTACAAAAGCGAAGCCGCAGGAGCGGCGGGGGACGGGGGCGGGGGGACATCCCGAGGCTGGACATCTCCGCTTCGCGGCGACCGCGGCGGGGAGCGGGGGCAGCCGAGGCTGGCTCCTCCTGAAGCCCGGGCTTCCCATCTGACGCTGCCCGTCCCCGGGCTGCCGACATGGCCCCAGCGGCGGGCGCGGGTCCGGCCGGGGGGAGCGGCCGTGCCCCCGTGCCGCCTTCGAGCTCCCGTGGGACACGGCGCCCTGCCCGCCGGTGGCACCGGTGTTGTGAAGCTGGCCCCCGGGAGGAGCCTGCCCCTTACCAAGGGCGGGGGCTTGAGTGGGGGTGACACCCTTCAGGCTGGGGTCGGGTAGTGGCTGCCCGTGGCTTCTTTTGGGGTCAGCTGTCAGCCGGGCTGCCTGGGGGTGCTGAGCCCTTCCTCCATGGGACAGCAGCTTCACACTTTGTGACTCAACACAAGGATCTGGTCATGGCACTCATCTTTCACCGTTTATATCCTGTAATCTTTGAGCCAGAGGTACCCTTAGAGTGGACATCTGTGCAGGGACAGTCTTTCCCTCTGTCACTCTCTCCTCTGCTTCCTTGGACCTCTGCATCTGCTGCTTCTCTCTCCTTACCCTCTCTCTTTCTCCTCCCTCATACATTTTCTGCACACAGCAGCAGCTCATATCCCCTGGGCCAATCCCCAATCTACCTACACTCCCCAAACTTGCTGCCTATTTTCCTGTTTGCGCTGTGCAGTGTGCTAGATATGTACACCCCAGTGACACTGCGAGTGTCACCCTGACAACAGAAGGAATTCCACTGCAGTGTCACGCTTAAACGGTCTTTGTGTGTGGGTTTTGATTTTGGGGCTTTTTTTTTCAGCTAACTCTCCTCTTCAGTCTTTATTACCTGTGGTACCATGTATTAGGCCTCAGTGAACTGTCTTCCAAAAGCAGTTCGCTAGCAGAGACAACCTGTCCAGTTTGACCTACGGGAATGACACTTGGGAAGCTATGGTCATCCTACCTTCTAGGAAGTGTGGCATCGCCACTATTGACCGTGGCCCTGGAGACACATAATAAATGTCATGAAAACTGGCATTTAGATAAAGGTGGTTGATGTGATTACTTCATGCCCCTCACTGATGAAACGGGGTCAGAATTCAGCTCTTGAAAACTGTGATGAGCCCCTCTGTCAGCATTTTCCTAACTGGCCCAGGGGGCTGTGGAGGATGGGGCTGGCAGTATGGTGCTATGTGTCTGGTGACAAATACAAAAGATGTGACGACACAGAGTGTGACCAGGCTTAACAAATTTCACTGCTTACATGGAATAGCTCTTTTAAAACAGAAAATCTTAATTTTCGCCACAAAAAAATCCAGCCCTTTCCTGTCATCACAGGAAACCTTCAGCGAAGTCAAGTGAGACAACTGATATTAATAATGAAAGCCCTCCACTTCTGTAATAAGGGACAGGAAAAATGTAAAGATTGGTACAGAATCACACGGGTGCTTTTGCTATATTATGTTAATAATCTTGGTAGGGGGTTATCTGTAGATTAACCTTTTCTGTAGCACACAATCCTTGGTAACCCTGTTCAAAGTAACAATACGATAACCAGCAGCAGCGGTTATTTACTTTGAAGCCTACCCAAAAATGCTTTTGCTGAAAGCACCTACTAATGTCCGTGCTCGAGCAGCTGTTACAGTGGCAACTCCCATTTCATGACTCACCTCCTAGGTCACGGCTGGGATCAGCAATGGGCTGTTCTGTGCTAGCCGTGCCATACCCAGAGCACTGGAGAGAGAAGGAGCCAAGAGGCCGACTTCTGTGCCCAGAAATGTTTTTGCAGCTTGCCTTACTTCCATGCTTGGCCTCTCAGCTCTTCACAGACACAGAAAAACGTGAAGAGAGTGTAGTACATGATTCTTTTTCCAGCAAAAAGAAGAACAACCTCCTCCAATCAATCTCGGCCCATCTTGGGAATTTTGACAAAACATCACTGATCTGCTTCTATTTCTTTCCTGTAGAGTGTGTGCACTTTATGAGCTTTCCTTCTTATCAGTGCTTCCTCTTCCTGTCTCCTTAGGTTTTTTTTTTTTTTTTCTTGGCCAAGTTTTGCAAAGAACTTGCAGAGGAAAACTGACCCAGATTATTCATTTTCCCTGTGCCCCAAGCTTTTTTAATCGATGGCACTAGTTCAGTGTAGCAACTGAATAGGATTAGTCACTTTTCCCTCTGGATTGAGTTTGGAGGAGGCTGCAAAGATAGATGACTGGAACCGAGTTGCCTTTGGGGCTTTGAGCTTAATTCACAACAGAAGGTAGCCAGTTCAAATCGCTCTGAGTCTTCTGCTAAGGGAAGGTGACTCGGATTAGTCCTTTTGTACCATCTCAGTTCCAAATACATTTTCAGCATTATTTCTCACTGGTCTGTTTGGGTCTGAGCCAAATCCCCTTATATTTCCAGCAATTCCAGTGAGTTTTTCGTCAGACCTTTTGTGGGGAGCAGAAAGAAACGATCATGTTTGGCTCTCCTAATGTCAGCTTGCCAGTAATGTCACGCTTGCAAGTGACAGCAGCAAGGTGGGAAACATGCTGATACCTCACACCGTCCTGTGATGACACACTTTGTCCTTACTGTGCGACCCTGTGATACAAGGTGAGGTGGCAACGAAAAGTTACAATCGGCTCAGGACTTATGATACAAGTATTTGAATAAAGCTAGACAGAAACTCTTCCAAAAGAGGAAGGAACTTCATTCAAATGAGACAAAACGTAACAGAGAAAACACAAGTGGCTTATTTGTGTGACGTAAGGTAGTGAATTTACCCGTTGGTTTCCTGCTCACAACTATCTTGCCATGACTTAATAATGCTGTCCAACTTCCCTTACTGTAATTTTCTCACACAATACAGCTCTTAGTCCTTCGAATTATATCTTTTTCAGTTCCTTACAGAAGAATGAAAGGGTCCACAAGCAGAAAAAGACTTGTTTCCTCTCCTTTTATTCCAGTACAAAAGAGGACTTAGTTGTGAAGGAAAAGTTTAGGTCTCATAGTCAGACTCTTGCTATTTACTGCTTGGTTTTGGTTCTGTTTGAGATCAGTCGTGGGACCTGAAGGCCTTGCTGGGAGACTGTCAGTGTGGACAGAAATACCTGAGATCTGTTACATGTTTTTGTCTTGTTAAATTCCTGGCTGAACCCCTATAGACGTGGAGACTGGCTGGCAATTAATTCCAAAAGCTTAAGCAGAGAAGTATAGCTGCATGTAACTGTACATATCTTCTGCCTCTACTGTGCTTCTTTTGTGCATCTCCTGGTATATGGCCTGGTTCATTTTGGTAATTGAAAAACTGGAAATGCTTAGATCAATTCAATTTCACAGCATCATGAGAAGTTTCATGAGATGTATTTCCAGGGGCTTCTGCCTCACTTCCAGGTGATGAGATTGAGTCTTAAAATTGCTTTACCTTGAAGATACAATGATTCACTGCTTTCTCAGTTTGCCCAATCTATAGCTATTACTTAGCAATCAAGACTGAGAGATATATAGTGCTTCCCTTGTCTGTGTCTCTAGCATTGACTCCATATTTTTGATCTTCATTTTCCATCCTGTGAAAAAAGAGAATGATGTTTATCTGGAATTTGACTGAGTGTATAAATAGAGATATGCATTCAGACTTCACCCATAGCAACTCACTAGACTTTTTTGTCACTTCCTTTTTTATGCCTGATGGATTGATCTCCTTTTCTGCAGAATGGTGCCTCTCTGTGCTTCCAGTAGTCTCTGGGATTCCTTTGGGCTTTGCAGTAGATGGCTGTGCTTTTCTTCATAGAATTATAGAATGGTTTGGTTGGAAGGGACATTAAAGATCACCCAGTTCCAACTCCCCTGCCATGGGCAGGGACACCTTCCACTAGACCAGGTTTCTCAAAGCCCCGTCTAGGTTGCCTGGATTGCTGTATTCCAGACTCTTTGACTTTTTCTCTTCTGGCAGTGTATGCTCCCCTAGTTCAGATGTTTTCCCTGTTTCTGCCTATTTTTCAGTTTACAGGAGCTATTGCTTTATTGATCATCATCAGCTTTCCATTTCTACATGCCACTTTTCCTTGGCAGCAGTACTCAGGTTCTGAAGAGACTCGGATAGTGGAGGGATTATACTCGACTAAGCAGTAGATGGACTATCATCAAACGGTACTGCCACAGGAAAGATCCCAGGGTGATGGCATTCCTGTTGTCAAGAGCTCTGGAAGAGATGAAAGATGTGGGCCAACATGACCCAGACAAATGGACTCCTGGAAGTGATGGGTCAAACTGCAGCAAATGCACTGCTTTTGCCTCTCTTCTTTTGCTAGCACGCAGGAAAGTAAAACTTGACGTTTAAACTTGTGTTTGCTTTTTTTTTGTCACCTCTAAGTGGCCAATGGCAGTGTCCACTGCTGAAGCAAATCCATCACTGAAGTATGGTTAGGTTATGACATGCCTATGCTGGCATAACACCAGGTGGAGCCCAGTAAAAGCCAGTCTAAAAGGCTGGTTTGCCAGCACAGAATGCACCTCCTGACATCACATTTTGTCTGTTCAACTGTATTGCCTGCACAGCTATCCAAGAGATGTTTTTCTGGTGTATGCTTAACCTCAGAGTGTCTCTGTCTTGAAACAAAATAGTCAGATAGGAGAACTGCTGTGGATAGCTTATTAATAGTGTATGCTCACAGTTTATGCCTCTGCCTTTGATTTTATCACTTTGATAATATCAGATGGAAAAGGACAGTATTTACCATGTGGTCACTAGAATGTTACAGCTTGACCATGGAATGCATACCCTGGAAAATCACTGTGTAGAGATGCAGACCTGCAATAAGACATATAAAATGTCAGTCAATTATACCACATGGGCTGTTTAAGAACTCAGTAATAAGTGGACAAAGTAATTTTCCCAGTGTTTGAGAAAAAAGGGTTTCTCACCTTATAAATAATACTTACACCTACAGTCCTTTCTTTCTGCACTTTCAAATATTGCTCACTGTCACAGTAAGTGAATCTCTGGCTCAGATGGGTTAGTACAAGAAATTCTGCTTTGCTTGCTCATACGGTGAGTTTGTAATATTCTAGTTTATTCTTTCTATTAAAAAATGAGAGATTTCCCATCTGCTCCAATTCTGTGGATTTCTAAATCCATGTGAGGAAAAAATCTACATGTCCTAACTTCTTAGAAAACGTATTTAGTGAGGATTTCAATTGAGTCTTTCAACCTCTGCCTCCTCATCTAACAAAGGTTCTTCTCAACAGAGAAGGATCAGGAGAGGTGTTCAGGGCTCAGTAATTTCACTCTGTGGCTTGACTACAGTTCAAGACTTCAATGGTCTTCAACTGCAATTTTTCTCTCTAGGCCTTCTTATTATTAGAGCCCTTCAAAAGGAAGCAGTGGAATCACTCAGACTTTTACAGATCCCTGATGCTGCATTCTTGGGAAACCAGTGTATTGCAATTCTTTTCTTCTCTTTTTGTCTGACCAGTACATGAAAGCAAAGAATAGAACATGCATCTGATTGTTAACCAGTACTTATATTTAACACCTGAATCATGCAGTTTTTCATCTTTATTGAGTGATAAAGTAATCTTCATTTCCCATGTAAATAATTAAAACAAAAAGGTGTAAGTTATTAAAAACTCCAGTGTTAGAGACCCCTTAATTTCAAGACTTCTTGAACATTATTGTCTATTTCTTTTCTTCCTGATATAGGCCATGGTAACTCTTAGATTATGCCAAAGGTTATAGAAGTGTTCACAGCATGGACTAAAACTTCACACATAACATTTTTTCATTATCCCTCCTCACGTTAATGTTCACAGAAGTTCCATGTAGCATATTCAGCAATTGCTGACATGGAAGTATAAGCTTAGGAAACCTAAACATTTCTGAGTACCCGTAAACGACTTTTTTGTTGTTGTTAAATAACCTTGTGTTGTTCTATTCTGTTCCCATACCATCATAAAAGGTGTCTTTGAAACGTGACTTGTTGCTAAGCTAAAGAACATCATGCCTATGGCCTGAAGGGCAGCTAGCTATTTCAGACTTTATCCACACAGACACGTTTCAACCTTCACATCAATACAACCATACAGATACAGTTAAACAAGCATAACCCTACCTGTGAACTCCTGTCCCACCATTAAAATGCTGTCTCCAGTTCAATTAATAGCCTTTCCAGAGCAATATAAGTCAAAATTGGAAAAAGGCTCACTTCTAGAGTGTTCACACAAAGTACTGTATCAGTATAATTAAATAACATTATATAACATAATAACCTCTTTGGTTGCACAGACATGCTTTGGGAAACTTTATCCATGGTGTAATGAAGTTTCTTTGCCAATCTCTTCATTCAACATTTCTGTTAGAACTGGAACAAGAGGAGCTTCCTTTGGTGCTGCGTTTGCAACTTTTTCTCAAAGAATTCATTGCAGCTTTTCTGGCCCTTTGACTTTTTCTTTGCTTTCCCTCTCCCAATAGCCTGAAGCACTGTCTTTCTCCATATTTGTATCACCGTGATTCTGTGAGTGTTTTTTACCTTTTCCATTTCTTCTTCCTTTTCTCTGTCTTTACTTAACTCTCTGATTCCCTGAATTTTGGCCAGTATGTTCAGTCAGACAAATTTTTTTCTCCCACCTTCTCCAAGCATCCAAAATGGTCAACTGGTTCCTTTCCCCCATCCTCCCCTAGTAAATGCCACTACACGAGGTCCTTCTCTGTATTTCCTGTTTCTCCCAGACTTCCAGGCTGCTCCTTGAAGTGCCTTGTGACTGTCCATGGAAGCAGCTTTCTCTCAATGGATCAGTAACACAGCAAATGCTCTGCAGCCTCAGAGGTCCATGGAGGCCTATAGTTTGAAAACCACTACCTATTGCATCAGTTGATTGGATAAAAATAAGAGCCCTTTGGACATGAACCTTTCATTCCTACAGCATAATTGGGCTTTGGGCATTACCACAATATGAGCAGGATGTAATAACATAATTGCAGAATTTTAAGTCCCATTTCAAGGGTTTTAACTTCCTTTTTTTTTTGAACCATACTATAAGTCAATAGATATTTTTATATAACTAAATATATCTTAGTAAGATGTCTCCCAGCCCAGAGATGTGTCTGGTAAGAATCCAGTGGTGTGTATGCTTAGAACAAAGCAGAACATGCCTCCTATAGAGAATACAATGTTCAAGGTGTCAGTGAAACTGCACAGCTCTGTGGCACTTTGGGTGGCAATTGTACCACACCCTGGAAGGGTTTGTTTGCAAAACTGAGGTTGAAACAAAAAATATAAAAGACACTGAACAACCGATGTCAAGAGTACTTCCTCTGCTAGGTGTAGTCAGAAGGAGAGTTGCTCTTTGAAGATTTGCACATAAATTGTCGTGTCCTCAAAAATGAAATTTGCATTTCAGATCTCAGAATTTATGTATTGAAACTACAGGCAGTCTTTGCAGCGTAGGCTGATATGAAAGGCATATTAATATGATTTTTTAAAAACAGCTAATAAGGAAATGGAGTATTACCATTTTTTCTAGGAATTTGTTGGCAAAGAACTTGGAGATTTTTCAAACAGCAGAGATAGGACTAACACCTTTCCAATGCCACTTCTAAATTCTGCCAGTATTTTTGCTTTAAACATCTTCTAATCTCAGAAGATACCCATTTATTTTTTGTCCATGTCACAGAAAGATGACACTCACCCTTCTAAATACACAGTGTCACACAGGACAAACAATGCAGTACAATCATCTGCAATCTGGGGAACTGTGGGTTTATTTATCATGACAGTATTTCACCAGTTTACCTTTTATTTAAATTCATCTAGCCTCATGTACTGACTGATGAAGCCGACAAGATTCTTTTCATTAGTTTAATCTGTTTCAAACTAAGCCATTGGATAGCAGCAGATTTTTAGAAGCAACTGATTAGTGGAAATGGTGCTGCCTTCTGCAACTCAAAGACTGGAATTTGGGGAAATCCTTTAGTTGCCTTAACATCTGTGCTGTAGCCATGTGTTGTGGATGTGTTACCCAGGTATTGTGGGTTTCTTTAATTTAGCTGCCTTAATATCCATTCCGTTATGTTTTTTCCACTGCTGTGAAATATTATTCTCCTATCTTCCAGTTTCTGTGCTATTGGCAGCCCTTCCTCTGTGCTTATCAGAAAAGCAAGAGAGGACAGTGTCACACTTGAATGATTTTTATAAGGTTGGGATATACTGTGGGTTTCACAATAAGATAGCCTGGCCAATGGAGTTTGTATATATAGATTTTTCAGTTTTGTTGCAGCTATGGGATTCGGCAGCACAGTAGAAGGAAAAAATGTGAAGAGAGGGATTCTGACTTTGCCTTGGCATAGCTCTATTGAGTTCAGCTGGCTTACTCCAGATTTACGCTGGAATAAAGGGAGCTCAGAGTCAAGCCCAATAGATCAGTTTATGGTGCTTTTGGAGGCATCAGTTTACTCATTCACTTGGAAAATCTTACTCCCCTACTGCCAAAGATCTGGGACAATTCACAATTCTAATGTATTTGTGGGCCTGCTCTTCGTGTTGTGTAGTTGTGTTTGCTTAGTAGAATTAGGAATCTGTTAAGCAAATTTCATACAGCAAGCCCTTCCCTCTCTTATGCCCAAGGGCAAAGTAGAAAATATGATGCACAGGGAATTTCCCGCCCCTGTGGAAAGACAAAAAACTAATGAGTGCTGCTGGCCTGTAGCAGACCTGGATGTAGCCTTCCAGCCACCCGCTCGCTTACGCAGCCCTCAGAATCAAACTCAGACACAGGTCTGAGTGCTCTTGTTCATGGGGAAAGGATGCCAAGAGCCTGCTGCGAGGAGCCCTGGCCTGACTGATAGGATTTCTCTCATGCTGAACAGCAGCTTTTCTCCCCTTCATTGGATGGCAGTATTTTGGTTCCTCTATTAAATGGCTTAATACACTACTCTTCTTCCGTAGTGGGACAGGCTTAAGCAAGCTTGGAGATGTGGGCAAAAAGGCTGTTTGCTTCCTGTAGCAGTGGCAGTTACATTAAGTAAACTTATGTGTGTTGCTGTTTGGAGGGTTTTGACAGATTTTTTTTTTTTTTTTATCCTCCCCAAGGTGTGAATTGCCACTTGGCAAAAAGTATCTGGACACTAGAATGCGTCACTTGGTGCCCTAAATGTTTATGTCCAAACCCTGCCACTGATGACACAACATGCTGCAAGAACAAAAGTCTGTTGGCTGGGTACTGAACTGGTTTCCTAATTCACACCTGTGCACTGGCAGACAAGCAGCCATCAATCACAGAGTCCCACGTATCCTGGGTACGCTGTTGCGGGCAGGGCTGGAAACATTTCTGAGTGCTGATGGAAGGGATTGGGCAAGAAAAAACAACAGAAGAAAAGTAAGAAACCGAAGGTAATGGATATATAGGAAGCAGGGCTGCAAGGAATATCGGGAGGCTGGATTGACTCTACTTGTGTAATCCCTGACAGATGAAATAAAAAAAAAAATTCTCTTTGAAACGCATTATGGCCACAGAGCCACAGATACAATTTGTTAGAAACAAATTACTCTCTGCATCTGCAAAATCTTAGAGCACCTTCCCAGAGTGGTAGACAGGATTTGAATTGCTGTACAAAAGTTGCTATATCTTGTTTTATTTGAGTGTGTGTAAAGTATCTGTATAAAATATTTATGTCCAGGAAGGAAGAGTATAGGTGTGCATGACTTTTGTAACACTCTGACAAGAAATGGAATTTTCCTAGAGTAAGACTTGTGTAGCATGCTTGAAATTTGGCTCATAGCCAGCTTGTACAACTTTCAGGTTTATGGATGGATTTTATGTTTAAGAAGTAGAAGTAAATAAAAGCAGATAAAAAAAAATTGACTACCATGCAGCTAAATCTTCTTTAGAAAGGTATCAAGGCCAGGTCTCCTCACTAGTTTCTTTCTTCATTAGTACTGGAAGAACAAAGAACAGCATTTACTCTATATTCTAAAGATTAATTGAAGTGGGGGGATGGAGTGGTGAAATTGAATTAGTAAATTATTAACCAATTTCTAAGTAATAAGAAATAATCTATTACAGAGGCTATCCCTCCATCTAGAGATTTGTCTTAAGCATTTCTCTTCAGGAGAGGTGGAAGGAATAAAGGGATACAGACTAGAGACAATCCATCAAGTCAGCTATTGGAGCATGAATAATGAAGACCTTTGAACTTGGCAAAGCTTCCAGATATCTCTCTCTTAACTGTGACTTACAGATTGTTTCAGGGTTACTGCTTAATCTCATGGCCCCTTTTTAATTTTGCCCCCCCCCCATCATTAAAAATGCTCCTGTTATAATCTCAGCATCTGACAGCAAAAGCAACAGTTAACAAGGCCTGAATCTGGCAGAATGTCAGCTCAGGAACTCCCTCCAGCCTGCAAATACAACTCCACCCACTCACATTTTCAGAAGAGGAGCATGGTGCCAAGGCAGCGCTGGCAAGGTGGAGACTGGGGAAGTGGAGGTTCTGGCTTCTTTGATTTCTGAAGCTGCCTATGAACAACCGGGTTCTTTCTTCCTTTTTGAGTCAAACCTCACTTTGATGGCTGGAAGGTTTCCTCATTGCCTGTTTCTAAGATTAAATCTCTGATTTACTTTTAGAAACCAAAATAAGTAACACTAGTGTCCGACTGAAACCAGCAGACTTGCCTCGTGTAATGTTCTGACTAAGAGGAAGGGTCTGGCTCTCACTAGGAACACTTCTCAATAGCCTTGTGGTTTAAAGGTGTTTTGAAGCAGCTCACGGGGGTGAGAATTTAATCTCTCCATCCCTCCTGGCTCCTGGCATATGGGATGCGCTTCCAGCATGTGTGAAAATACTGGGAAGGAGGAAGGGAAAAGGCTTATGGGGTACTCAAAAGCACCTCCACCTACCCCAACCACCCAATGGAGGTTATGGCTGTTCTAAATCCACCTGGTCCCCTGGTCTGGGAAGGGCTAAAGCCTTTACACCAGGTGTAAAGCTCTGTTCCTCTCTGCCTGTATGGTGGTCTCCTCCTGCCCTGCTTCATATGTGTATTTCTCAGCTCACAGCTGCAGCCCACAATACAGACATAGTCTCTGCTCAGAAGTACAGATGTGTTTTGTCCCAAGGCCTAACTGTGCTCCACAGTTTATAGGGCCCTATGAATAGCCTTGATGGATTTTAGGGATGGGAGGGGGGAGGCCAGAACTTGGAATTTTTGGAAACCATCTACTCGGTGGTACCTGAGCTGTGCCAGATTTCCCTGGCTGGGCTGCAAACCGTGCAAACACACATTGCTGTCTCTCAGACTTTTGCTTAGGCTTTAGTGCAACCCCACAAATAAAGTACTACATTCTTTACTCCCACCTCCAGTGTTAAATGAATAGCTGCTTGACTCATTGTACTCTATGCAGAGCTTTAATGAATCACTTCAGCTCCAGGGGTGAGCCTCTCTCCCCAGCCTCCTTCCTTGTGTGTCAACACCCCTGTCTCCTCCCCACCCTAGTCCAATAGCTTAGACCATCTTCCATCAATTTCCAGGGCCTGCCAGGAGTAGGAAGTGGCAAAAGGACACAGGTGAAATTGTCCTGTACCTGGGTTCATTTTCACCTCAAAAGGTGGTCCTCTTGTTCCCTATTAGCCTACAGCTCTCAGCTCACATTCAAGAGGGGCCTGAATCCAATTTCTCCCTTCCTCCCATCCCTCCAAATGAGTTTTGGCTATGGTTTGTAAACAAGGGAAACAGCTACACACCTTAAGCAGCTGGTTCACAGTTTCTTCAGAGTACACCCTACCTCTGAAAAAGTGAGAGGAAGCTCTTGGACTGGTTCTGTTCAGCTTCACTGTGTAATTGGGCTGTAAACCACGTCAGACCCAAGGGTAGATCCCCAGTGATTGCCTGTTGTCTGGCAACACTGACAGGTGATGATTTCTCAGCAGAGCTTTCACTTGGAAAACTTAATTCCTTCTTAAAATGCTCTCACGACACTGTGTGAGAAGATGAGCTCCAGTAGCATCCACAGCAGATGCACTTCTGGATCTGGCTCTCCCATCCCTCACGCCTCACGCGAAGTTCTGCTCTTCCTCCTGCTGTACAGAGACACACTGCAGCTAGAATACATAGATGGGGAGAGCCTGCACAAAATTGTTCTGGCTACAGTGCATGTGGTGCCCTCTCTCAACACTAGTCTGCCTTCACTCTTCCCCTGTGTCTCAGGGGCAGGCTTACAGTCTCTGAAAAATTATGTTTTCTCCCTCTTATATCCCAAGCCCTTTGAGTTAAACCATTACAAAGGAAGATACAGAGATTGCAAAGGAACAAGGGATTTTCTTGTAATTTTAGCATTTATTCCCTTCTTAAAGATGCAGTTGTATAAAAAAAGTGATGTCCTGGCAAAGGCTAGTGTTCTGCCGTGCCAGACAGTTTTATCACCCCAGCCCATGAAGGCTCTAATGTACAACATAAAGCTGCTTTGCTTTCCAACATGCCAGTTTTTTCAGTGCCAGACCTCCCTGGGCGGCGCCAAGGAGTTTTCCTTCAAAATTAGCCCCTCTTCAGCATCCTTCTGCCCTGCTGCCCGAGCAGAGCCGTGCGGGACGGCACCGTCTCGGCGACAGGAGGGGGAGCTCGCAGCGCGCCGGCTTTAATCGGCGACCGAAATTAGCAACGCTGCAAAATCACCACTGCGGCTGAGCTGTCCACAGGGCCTTTCTCCACACCTCCTCCCCCACCCCCCGCAAAACCAACCAAACAAAAAAAACAAAGGGAATAAGGGGGGGTTTATTTTGGGGTCCAGGTTAGGACGGAGAATTAAACTAAGTTAAAGGGGAGTGGGGAGGCAGTGCGGCTGCTGGGAAGCGATGGATAGGGTGGATCTCAGTATATATTTATGGTGCTAGCAGTGATGAGTAAGATGCTCTCAGTTGTCAATAACACCTCTCCTCTGGCAGACTGGGACAGGTTCACTGCTGGTGTAGGCTCCTCGGTTCAGCTGAGGGATCAAGGGTTGTGCCCACTCACACTAGCACTGAATTTAGTTGTGTATGTGCTAGGAGCCCTGTGAAGGGAGCAAAACCCGTGCCAGTGGAAAAGTCTTTGTTTCCAGAAGTGAGACAGAAAAGCATCAGCTACCAGTCTCAACCTAAAATCACGAGACTCATCAAGCTCTCCTCTTGAGTATGAACTCAAGAAAAGGGTGCTCAAGTCTGTGCTGTTACATGGAGAAATAGGGGCAGAATTCGGGTTCACGAACAAACTTCCTGCCACACCTTTTGGCCCGACCCAAGGTGCAGCCCAAGTCAACATCAAGCTTCGCGAAGTTAGGGTGCTTTTCTGAAAGATTCCTCTCAAACTTGGAGGCACCACACTTCTCTTCTTTTGCTTTTGCTGTTTTTACTCGTTTCTCTGAGAAGTCAACTGAAGGCAGAATCTGGGAAAAATTCCTAACCTGTCAAAGCTCCTTCCTGAAGACATTTCTCCCCAAGAACGCAGAGGAAATTGCAGGTTTCAGAATGCGTTTGTCCAGACAAAGCTAACATCAGTTTTTATGGAGCTAAGCCACAAGGAAAACCGGTGTTGGTTTCACAGCAGTGGTGAGAGCAGGTTTTCACCAAGCCCTGCCTGCCCTCGTGCACAGCCTGCTGGTGCAGTACTGCGACTGAGCTAGTCTCTGAAGTGGGCAGTAGTTTTCCTAGTGCAGACAGCCCCGCAGAAAGTTAATCTAATATTGTAGTGACAAATTGGAGACGGATTTCTTTTATGGCCCCCCTAAGTGCCTGCGTAATTTTCCCGTATAAAATCCATGAGAATTCCCAAATTTGCTATCCAGCAATCTCTCATGAGATGCCTTTTTAAGGTAAAATATCCCCCTCCTTATCTATAAGCTCATGACCCTCATTATTAGTGCAAGTTGAGCCTATGACTAGTAAAAAAGAGCTTACCTTTTGACCTAGAGGAGAAAGAATCTAGAGAGATCAAAATGTGTAGTGCCAAATTAAATAATTTCCTGATGAGCTCTCACATATAGAGGGTTGCATCTTCCCTTGCTGTGGAAAAGGAGCAGGTTCTCTGCAGGCACAGAAAGCTTTCCACAGATAGAGTCCTGCGATACATTTAAACAGAATGAACCTCATTCTTAAACCTATCTAAAAATGTTAGTAGAATCATGAACACTGACCTTAAAATGAAAAATGATTTGCAACCTTTGCAGAGGTGTCTTTATCATAGTGCCATATTTTAAAGTATTTTATCCACTCAGCTACACAATTGTACCATTCATTTGCCGTTGTCATTTCACCTACAGAAGAGCTCACTTAATATCCCCCAAAGCAAGAGAAACGTAACGAGTATTACAAGAGGAAAATTATTACTAGTATATTATATAAAAAGGCTGTAAAGTTCAAACAGAGGGAGTTGTGTGTGCACACCACGTTTCATGCAAATTACACTTAATAGTTTAACGCTGCATTAGATTTTGCCTCCTGAATAAAAATGCTTCTTTAGTTATTTTTCTAATAATCTATGTAACTTTGGGGAACTAATTAAGGCAAACCATTTCCAATGTGCCTGTTTAGCTGCCTATATCAAGTGGCCTGATTTTTAAAAGTGCTGACTACTGAAGCTGTAGTAAATATTTTGCATCCCTCACTACCTGGTAATTTTTATGTGGTCAGTATAAATTTAGGATCCCTATGTCGGCTACCTATGTGATACTTGTGGTATAGTTATTTTAACTGTAAGACCATAGCTCACACTAAGAAAATTAAATCTAAGAAACTTTTTTAGCAAGCTTATTTCTCCTTTCCTTCTCCCCCTTTTTCTCTAGGAAAAGATGCCAACCTATAAGACTTTCAATGTATAGGTGTTTCTGTAGCTGCAGGAAAATGCTGATATTGCTTCTTGATTGCAAAAGGAGCATGTGACACATAATTAATCCACATATGGACAAGGATGTCTTCCAAGAGTGGAAATGGAAAACTAATCAAGAGCACATAAGACACACTGGATCCAACACACATGCTTCCCTAGGACTTCTTGGCTGCCTCACATCTGGCTGGCTTGGAGTGCAGGCAGAGCTGCACATGACTGCCTGCCTGCTTTCATGGAGATGATTGCTGGTCTGAAGCCTGGCTTTGCCTGCGAGGCTTCAGTGAGTGCTACAGCATGGTTTATCTTGCCTGGACTAGGGTTTTGAACATATTCATTTGTTTCCAGTGAACTAACACTATCCAAAATGAATGTTTTTAATCCTAAGCCTTTGACTTGATGTATATACAGGTTTTGTACTGATGTAACTAACAAAAGTGCTAGCATGATTTTTTAATTTTTTTTTTTTTTTTTTTAAACCAGGGACATATCCCACAGAAGAAAATTCCTGCTGGCAACTGACTTGAAAACTGCATACCGAGACCTTATTTTGACTACTGATACAGATGCTGATTTCTCCTTGACTTTAGCAGACGATCTGCTTTAGAAAGGATGGAGGTGTCATGCTTTGTTTCACTGTGTTGGCTACTGGAAGCAGCTGTGCTTTGCAGTCACAGGGAGAATTATTGAGGTCTCAAACAGGATGCTGATGTTCCCATGGCTGAGCACCTCTGGAAAGGTTTAGATTTGGTTTCCCACGAACTTATATCTTTCCTGGAAATGTAGATGAACAGTAAGACAAACTAATTCTTCATTCCTGGATGCCGTATGTTATGTAAAGATTTACAGAGCTGTTCGTAGCAGGTGCTTTGGCTGTGCTGTTTACTGCTTCAATGAGAGACCAAGTAAGATTTTTATATTCCTCTCCCATAATATTTAATGAGCAATATTTATGCTTATGTCAGAGATATGCTTTGAGCCGTGATTATTGTCTGCAATTTTGCACTCTAATACGATGTCCAACTTCAATACTCACTGTTATGAGGCACCATTACGAGTCAGTGGTCCTTGTCGTCTGATCTTACAAAACCTAGAGAGTGGTTATGGTTTAGGAGGCTGAAAAGGTCTGTGAATGTGAATAGTGGATTATGAAACTGTTGAATTTTTGTGTCCTGAATCTGAAGAGCAGCAACCAAAGCAACATACCTACAATATATATATACACATACATAAAAATGCACACATGCACACACGCAGAAACAGTACAGGTATGGAGACGAAAATTCGACTCAGTACATCTGTCCTGAATCAAATATATTAAAATAAATCTCAGCCGCATTGTCTCAAAAGCATCCCATAAATAGAAAAGTGCTCAGACAGGTTTGACCCTGCTAGCAGGGTACCACACATCAGCTTCTGTGTAATACCTCACTAGAAGTATCTGACTCATCAGTCATGCTGCCTCTCTTTTACAACGGGCCAAGGGGATGGGCACAATCTCCCATCTAGTGGGAGGCTATTTGTTGGGTCTTGAATTGAAGGCAGGAGTCTGAGCTCTGTTTCTGAGGGAAAGAGATGTCACAAGACTAATTTAAAGGAAACATAAGGGACAAGACCTTGGTGTGGCCAAAACACTGTGAATTTATCAAAGTGGAAATTTGCATTAACTCAAGACAAGGACTGATGTACTCTGAAAACCAAGAGCCTTAATGAAACAGGGCATCGTTTCCCTTTAAATATCTGTTATCTGTTACAGATCAGATTCAATCAACACTTCAAAATGCAATTGATAGGCAAAGACTGAAAAAGTACTTCAGGCTTCCCTCATATATTCATCTTAGTAGAACTGTATTCAAGGTACAAAAGTTCCATTGATATCTTTGCAAAGAGGCTTTTAATCCTTCTCATGGAAAGACGGAAGGAAAGGAAAGTAGGAGTGAGCAACACTCATGTACAGGTTTGTGAGAAGGGGAAGGAGGGGGTTTAATGTCAAGGAAATCATCAAATCTGTAAAAAGACTATTGAAAAGGGCTTTCACAGTAGCTCTCTTGGGGAGAACAGTCCTTCAAGCAAGTTCTCTTGGGGCTGAATCACACAATTCATTAGAGACAATTGGTGGGTAAAATAGTAGCAATGATCTTTGAAAAAGAAAGTCCAATTTCCACTTCCCATTTTGTCATAAGCTGTCAGGAAGTGTTACACAGTGCTATTAAACAGCTGTTGCTGTTCTTCTTAAAGAAGGGTGATGCAATGCTGGTAGAGAGCCTTGCTCTCAGGAAATCTGTGAAGTGGGATGGAAATACCCCTGACCCCCACCCCATAATACTGTAAAATCTTATTTGCCCTGGTTTTCTTCCTGAATTCAAGAAATTCCATTTTGTTCCCTGGGGGATTCCAGGGCTGGATTTTAATACTTTTCTTGCAGAGATGGGTTCTGTCACCAGAACTGTCACTTTGAATGGTTCCGGGCCTGGGTGAAGAGGCAGAGGAGAAGCAGGAAAGAGGATGGTGAGAGAGGAGATGATGGTCATTCAGCTAATGAAAGCAGGCTTTTTAATAGCTAGTCCTAGGAACTACTTCAGCATGCTTTTTTTGACTGCTGACAGGCAACAGTTCTGCAGTGACATCTACACTCTGTTAGGAGATTTGGAAAGGAGTTAAGACTGCACTTTAAACAGGGTCTCACTAGCTCTTGTTGATATCCTTCTGATTGACACCAGCATAGATGAGATGAGAACTACTCCTTAGGGCTTATAAAAAGCCCCCACACTACTAAACTAATATTTTTCATTTAATTAAAGCTGGCAGAGTGTTGTTGCTACATCAGAGAAAACTGAGTCAGTACTTAGACACTTTGGTCCACATTCCTGCTATTCTTCAGGCCGCCAAACGACAATGAGAGGGGGAAGGAGGAGCTGTGTTGGATGTGTTGCAAAAAGCACTAGAGTGCAAGAAGATGGGGGAAGAGGCAAACAATTCCCTGCTTCAAAGCACCACCCAGCAAAGTAACTAACTCAGTGGTGCAGCTGAGGCTGTCAGGCCACATCTGATGGAGATGGTTTGGGTGGCTACACTGAGTTGTTCAGTGTCCCCAGCTGAGGCTGTAAGGTTTGTATACCTGTGTCAATCCACTGCCAAACGGTCCCAGCCGGCAGAACGGTCCTCCCGCTCAGGTTATCCTACCTGCAGCAGCCCTGGAATGTCTTTTGTTGCAAGGCATCATCAGGCACACGAGCAGTGAGTCTCTCACAGGAGAGATCTTGTGGGAAAGTGCAGTGGACAGCCTTGTTCTTTAACAAACTCAGCATCTCCTGGGTGTGTGTACTAAGAAGACATTTTTATGCCTGCATGCAGATAGTAGGTGTTACTTCACAAGAGTTTATATTTTAAGATCTCACAGTCATTAGTTTTTATGGACTGCCAATTCAGATGCTCCTTTCATCACACAGCTGCAAAGGAGCTGTTATTGGGACACCTTTACTGCTGATCCAGTCCAGCAGCAAACTGTGCAAGCTGGGACTCTTAAGAAGAAAGAGCCAGGCTCACTCCCACTGCCACTGAAGACAACGTCTATTTTCACAGTGGAAGGGATCAAATGCCAGTGGGAAGAGCCAAGAATTTTCAGGCTGCTCAGAGGAATACTATTAACAAAGCAGAGTAAAAGCAAAGGTGTATAAAATGCCTTGACAGTGTCTTTTTAGAGAGTTGCCATGTGTTATTTTAGCCAAGTCTTTATTCTTTTCTACTTAATGTTGTGTGTTAAAGTTCTCAAAGCTGCTGGCAATACTCAGTGGAATAATTTTAGAGCAACCTTAATAGAATAAGCAGAATAAAGGATTGCTCAAATATATTGTAGCAAGATAGCTTTTTAATAGAACAAGTTACTCTAAACACTGATGGCTAGGGCTTGTGAATGGAAAAAATCTCCCCTGTGTTTAATTACCCCAGCCTGTCTTCATTTCCTTCATATAATTCTAAACACTGTTCTCTTGTGCTGGACTTAGTCCAGTTGGAGAGTTGGTATTTGTTCAACGATGTGTCCTATTCACAGGCTGGAGGTCCAAACAGGATGACTGCAACCAACCATCCTATCTGACCTCCTGCATAATGTAGGTTATGGCTTTCTGCCCCGCAAAACCTGCAGTGGAAGGAATTACTCTTTGCCGCTATTCCGGATTCAGGAAAGCATTTCTATTTAGAGCAGTCCTTAAGCACACACTTAACTTTAATGATATGCTTAATTCCCATTTAAATATGCAGTTAAGTGCAACTTTTGAGTTTGCACCTTTGTGAGAAAACGTTATGGGGTCCAGTAACTTGGTCATACTGAAAAGCGTACTTTATGATTCCCAGAGCAAAGTTAAATCTGAGGATTTTGTTTAGCAAAGTCAGACAGCTTGCTGATGTGACCTCCAGAGAGGTCTGTTTTGTTTGGGGATTTTCAGGTCCATGGGGCTGCAGTGGGGTTGCCCGTTGCAGTATGAAACTGCTCAGGAACTATAAGTGATATCCTTTTTCATTTCACTTACTAGAAAGGATATATGAATCAATAATATTTCATTAATTCAGTAACAACCTCTGTTAAACCTCTCAAAAGACAAGAAAGAAGAGAAGCTGATTTTGTCTTAATTTCCAAGGTTTTTTCACTTGCTTGGGGAATGGAGAAAATCTCTGCTGCACCATAATACCTTACCTAATTGAGCTCTTAGATTAATGTTTAAACTTCATTTGCAAGTCCATTACCAAATCTAATCAGTTACAAAGGTACCATTAAGGAAAGGATTTTTTTTCGAATCCACTTCTAATTCACATTTCCCCTCACGACTGTCCAAGGCGCTGGCAGTGGCTGCAAGTACTATGTTATAGATATTGTACTTATACCAGGAGGGAAATAGAAACTACAGAATATTTTCAGTGGAGATAATAATATACAAAATTACATGAAGTTCATATGCTAGTATGAGCCAAAAAGGGATTGGTTAAATCTTGAATCCACTGAAACTTTCAGTTATCAAAGGAAAACAATACTAATGTTCAGCCTCTTTTAAAGTGACGATACCACCTTTGAGAAGGTGTTAGATTGATTGCACTGAAGGCTTTTCCCTAGATCTACTACCTGCAAGAGATGTGCAGCATTATCCACAGCTTCTTCCTGTGAACTGAAATCCTGGCACAGCCCAGAAGTTCCAGGTCTGCTTAATTTTCAATGCTCTTGTGGTCCTCAGCCTTGTTGCTGATAAATGCTCTTCACATTCAAAGTGAAATGTTCCTTTTGAGCTGCACATCAGAACAGGACCACCAACTTCTCAGTACTTGGGATAGCAGACAATATAAATGCTAACACACGTCTGACCTGACCGAAGCTGAATGGGTGACTTCAAGCCAAAGACTGTCTCTCCCATTACCTAATCCCTGAGACATCCAGACTCCCATCCTCATCAGCACTTAAAAAAAAAAAAAAAAAAAAAATCTGGATTTTATTTTTATAACTGTTCTCAGAAGATAAACAAAGCTGAAATGAAGATCTAGAAATGAGCAGTGTGATATTGTACAGACACCACTACCTTCAGGCAAATCAAAATTTTGCTGTTGTGTCTGTGTAACTGGGGAAAGCTCTGCCTACCCAGGGTGGTCGCTTGAGCTTTGGAAGGAGGGAGGGCTGTTTAGAGGTGGTTGCTAATAGTCAGGGGTTTAGTGACCTCTTCTAAATCTCCTGATGCATATATTCATTTCTTGATCCCTCTGCACCCTTTGCAGCCTGCTTGCCCATCAGCCCAGTAATCTCTACAGAAAGCAGTGATTGGGAAGGGGTTTTGCAGAGTGCTGAGAAGAAAGTAACCCAATTGCTACAGTATAGATAATAATGTGCTGGCTTGCCCACTAAAACAAGGAGGTCTTCTGCTGGTCAAAGGTTCTCTGATTATGGACAAGAGAGGCCTTTCCACCAGGCTTCTTGGCTTAAGAAGCACCTAGCATAAAACTGGAAACTGTAAGGTCTCTCCCATCCTGTACCACTGGCCTGCTGTGTGCGCTTTGGCTTCTCTCTTAGCATCACTTGTCTGGTTTGACAAAAACAGGAATGATAATTGTTATATTAGCACTTACCTTTGTAGAGCACTTGGATAAAAAAGGCACCGTGTAAGTACTTCTGCAGTGATATGCTGCTGCTTTTCTGTCTCCCTGTGCAGGAAAGAACAAGAGCAAAGAACAAAAAGAGAAGTAGGTAAGAATGATTAATAAATATGCAGCCTATGATGGCCTCTCTCCCCAGATAAATGTAAGAGTGACAATGAATGCAGAGGAGGAGAGGGGCCAGTGTATGGCAGAAGTGAAAGTGTAGACAATGCCAGTATTATATCCACAGATCCTTGTCTCCATGGAGTTCAGTCACTGCAGTGTGCTTGAAGCTGGTCAGAAGAATCCCCAGCAGAGGTATCTGACTACACGCCCTTAACACAGGATCACCCTGCCTGCTTTAAACATGAAGTAAAAGGAGGGAGGAAGAGCCCCAGGGTTCAACGTCAACAAGATCTAAACTACTTGACATTCTCGTTCTGAAATGCCAGCTCTTAAATTATCAAGGCCTTTTTTCTTTCCTTTTTTTCCCCCAAATTCTCTGTATTTCCCCGTGTAACAGTGTGCAAACATTTTATCAGCAAATACCAAGGGGGTGGGGTGAGGGGTGTGTGTGTGTGAAAAATCGGCTATCTAGAGCTGATAAAGCAATTTGGCACAGACACAGCAGCTATCACTTTTAAATGGCTATGGGCTTTCCGAGGTTTAACAAGTTGCAGGGATAAAATTCTGGGGATTGACTGCTCTGAGGGTGAACAGGAAGCTGTGCTTCGTGCCCCGTGACATTCCTGCTTGCTCCGCTGCCCGTGTTACTGGGACTGTGCCCTAATGGAAGGGGTTCTGCTGCTCTGCCTTGTAGCACCAGTCCGTGACACTGCGCTAACAGCATGCTTGGGACCATTACTTAAGTGATAATCTCACTGCTCCTTTGTTTTATGAGGCAATAATCTGATTCCCATGTGCATAAAATGAGGCCAAAGGGTAAATAGTTTGTTATAATGAGGGAACAACATTAAGACTGATGAAAACTAGAGGTCAGTGTTATTATTTCTGTTATGACACCCATTCATTTAATAATCCTTCTGTTCATATCCTAACAGCAGGGATCCATGTCCTGGCTTTTCAAGGCAGTATCTGTCCCCTAATAAAGGCAGATATTATCCTGCTGTCTCTCGTATCTGACTCAGCTCGCTCCCGATATGGTTCCTCATTACAATCACATCTGAGAGACTCCCAACATGGCTCTGTGGTGGAGGACTGCTGGAGAAGGACCAGAGACACTAAAGAGGCATTTTCTGCATGGCCTCGAGGTATAGTGGCAGGCTAGGGAACTCAGCACAGGTTTTCTCTTTTGCAATGAGCTTCCCACTTCCCAGGAGAGGATTCTCTTTCCTTTCTGCTGCATCTTCCCCTCCCACCGAAGTATCTGCTATCTACTGACCGTTTACCATTCCCAGCTGGGAAAATACTCCCAGTATGTGTTAGCACATCAGTGATGCATTTCTATAGATCTTTCTTTGTTTCTTTTTTTTTTCTTTTTTTTTTTTTTTGAAGAGAGAATAGGAGCATAGTTGGTCTACTTAGAATGGACCTGAACATAGCAATATTCCTGGGTGTTCTTAATCACAGAATAAAATAAGTAGTGTCAGGCTTTCCTAATGCGAAAGGTTTCCATGTGTATGAAATGTACATAATGGTATGTATAGTTTTGTAAACCATATAAATAAATAAAACATTTTTACATAGACACTTATTTTAATATACAATCTGCAGGTATTCTGGATCCACCCATCTTATTCTCTTGTCACCCAGTTAACTTCCTGTTAGGTAAATTCCTTCTTCATCTTAATACTTGCATATATTCTTCTGCCTGTGGAGTATGTATATATATAATTATTATTACTATTGCTATCATCATTATTAATACTTATGATACTGTGCTGGCTAGCAGAGGCAGTATACTGGAGTAATGTACATGGAACAATATGTACATTGCTTTATTGCACATCAGCTGTGGGCAAGAACATTATTATAAAAACAGATGGGTGATAGAAAACACCTGTCGATGAATAGGAGCCTTATTGTATGTTTTCTAACTCATTTAATACACAGTATTCGCTATTACTGCCACTTACATTAAAAAATCCTTACTGATAATAATAGTGAGAAAATTTGACTTACAGTTCCAGTGAAATCAGAAGCAGAGTTGGCTCTAATGTTCCACATCCAAGATCTTTACTTTGCTGAAACACAGTTTTTTCAGGTAGGCTCAAAGGCCAAGTTTTCAACAGGTTTGATGAAAGAGAGAGGCGGGTAAAACAGACAAAAAGGATAATTTTAGAAAAAAACATTTTTATTATAAGAGCTAAATGAAAACTGTTGGGATGAATTCCTTTCAGGTCTTCTAGAATATTGCCTCTTGCTTTCGGGGGAAATAGGAATGTTGAAATACCAAATTATTTGGTACTGGTATTGTGAAACTGAACTTTATGATGGAAGTCAACATTCTCCTAGTTGTGGAAAAGAGACTGTATGTACAGCATAATCCAAATCTTGGCAAAATATGAATTGCTGTGTGGTTTATTAAAAAAAAGCATTCATACAGAGTGCAGAGTTTGAACCAATGCAGATGGGCTTCCCTGGTGTGCATCCAGGTCTGTGCCAAAGTAGCTGTAGTCCATTCTATTGACCGGATGTCGATACCAGAAAAGTGCATAATGACTGACTGAAAGTCAGTGAATCTGATAAAACTTCTACTCAAAAAATTCTGTGGAAACTCTCTTCAATTTCAGTCATCTTTAGACTGGGCTTAGTATTAACTATTTGTCATAGATAGGAACCTCCAGATGATTTGTTTCATTTGCTAAGCAAATGAAGACATTTGTTTAAGCAAAAATTGAAAGCATAAATTTTGAGTTAAGAAAATAAAGAAAATTTGTTTTCCAAGCCTTTTGGTAGGAAAGACTTCAGCAATGGAATCTCTCACCCTCTGAAAAGAAATTAATTTTTTGTCTTCTAATATTATTAGTAGAGAGTAAAGTTATAACTAAAGTCGCAGTTTTCTGGTTGTTAGAAGCACCCTCCACTCCTCCCTAGATGCCAAAAGCACCAGTTCATCCTCTCCCAGTCGGCAATATCCTGTAGTACCAGAATCCATTCCTTTAATTCACTGATGCATAGAAGTTAAGGTGAAAAGGGATCATTAGATATTTGGCATAGCCTCCTGTGCACCACAGACCATTAAATTCCTTGCAGTTATGTCTGTAATGAAGCCAATAATGTGCATTTGGCAAAGGCACAGCCGGATTTGAAGATGCCATGAGACACAGAATGACTTGTTCCTTTGGTCATGTGTTCCAATGGTTGACCACATTCACTGCAGAAAACAAAACAAACCAAAACCCTTACTTTTAAAATTTGAACTTGCCTGGCCTGAGTTCCCAGCCATTAGTCCTTACTACAGTCTTCACTAGGCTGGAGAACCCTTCTATTTTCTGTCTACAAGAAAGCTACTTTGTGCTATAATTCAGTGCCTTCAGTATGCTTTACAACAAGCTAAAGCACTAAGCCCTTGCATCTCTTGCTGCAAAAATTTCTCTCCTTTCGGATTCGTTTCAAATACCCTTTAAACCCGTATACACCAAAACCAGATGTTGTGTTCCAATATAACTTGCCCCAGTGTTCTACTCGGAAAATCACTTCCTTAGTCCTACACAGTAATCATCAATTTAGAAGTCCCAGAGTAAGACTGCTCATGTTTTATCACACAATTGCCTTTGGAGTCCAAGCTGAATGGCTTTTCTGCTATAATCATTTTCAGATCCATTCTTCTACAAGATGAAGTCTGTAACTTTGGCTTGATTCCATACCGCTAAATGAATTGCTTTATATTTCACCGCATAAACCCACATTTTGTCAGAATGATCCAGGATTGCTAAACTCTTGGTCAGTTTGTATGAGTGGTCTGTACTAATAATTGTCTTTATGTCATCTGCAAATTTTATTAGCAGTGGTTTTATATTCATTTCCAGGGCATTAATTTAGAGATGTTGAATGTCCTTGATCCTGATGTTGATGCTTACAGAAACCCGATAGAAGCCCCTCAATACCATGTCATACAGTTATTATTTCTTTTTGAACTCTTAGTAGTGTGTTTCCCAGTCCACTGTAGGCTTACTCTGTGGAAATTGTATAATGTTAAATTTAAACAAAATGGCATGTAGCCCTATGTCAAACATATCAGCTGATAAAAATAACTACATAGCTATAACACATTCCATTTGCTTGACCTGTTTTCCACAACATCTGTTGATTGGCAATTATTTTATTTTGGACCTCCAATTAATTGAGCCTCGTATCATCATTTTCTTTATTTTTTTTTCCTGGGATTGAAACCAGCCCAACCAGCCTGTACATCATGTGGTGACCCTGGAACTTCGGGGTGACATCTGCTAATGACCAACACAACAGCTATGCAATTTATTGTCTGATACATATGCAAACCTAATACAGGGCAAATCTCATATATAAAATACTCTCATAAAACTTCTGTAAAAGTCAGCTCTGTAGCACTTGAACTTCCAAGTGCTCCTGAAGATCAGGCACAACTCACCATAAAATACCTGAGGACACAAGGTATTGTTACAAACTTCTGGGGAGCCAGCCAGGACTGTGGCTTGTGTGGTCTTGAGATGCTTGGAGTCGCTAGCACAGGCCCGAGCTGCAAAACTGGGACAGACTGTCCTGCATCACACTGGGACCCCTTCCAGCATCCCAAGCAGGCAGGGCCATGGGAACATTCAGGTTGCTCTCTCTTCCCAATGACAAGAACTTTTCTGCAGCTCCTCACCGTATATGTTCAGGTGGGTTTTTCTGCCTCTGTACTGCTTGACACAGATGTGTACTAAGTGCTTGCTGGCACCTTTCACAAGGGCTAATGTGATGTTTGCTCTCTCTCTCACACATTCATCCCAAAAATAAGTGACACAAAAAGCTAGCATCAAAAATAACAAGGTGCCCTTAGACATGAATGCCCTTATTAAACTGTATGCATCATAAGACATACAAGCAGTACTCACAGGTAGTATCCTTTGTCCTGTCCAATCTACAAGTCATTGCAGTTCTGAGTCTCAATTTCCCCAATTTGTACATACCCAATAAACAGCCATTAGTACCTGGTGTATTTTTATTCTGTGCTTGAGAACAAAAAAGTAGCAATAAAAATAGAAAATCCCCACTAGGAAACAAACTCGAATGCTATTTAGTATTCTGAATAGAACCAGAACTTGTTGGAACCCTACAAGTATAGATAGCTGATGTGCCAAGAGTACATCACGAGCCTCCCTGAGCTCAGTCAAGGTTTTCCTGGTTTAGTTGGAAAGAGAAAAGCCTACTTTTTTCTTATTACTTGTATTTATTCAACATGAGTATCCAATTAAAATTGCCTGGATCAGGACTCTGACTTTCTTGCAGTGCCACTGGTGTAGAAGCTCTAACTTGAAATTAGGCCTGAAGTGTGGTTGGTAGGAACCCACCAAAAAGGTATGCATGGGACACCTCCTGAGGACATGTGTGTTAGCAGGAACGTTGCAAAATACTACATGTAGCTCCACAGATGAAGGGAAAGAAAGCCCAGTGGTTCAGCCCAGGGGATTAGGAAACCATGTGTCTGATGATGAAGGGACATGGTTTACAAATGACACAGAGAGAGTATGATCCAGATGATGATGGACAGAACAGGAAATACTGAAAGACAATACTGTAGTCATCAGCCTTGCTACCGGAGGTGCTGTGAGCTTGTTTCTCCACTGCCAGTCTTGTTTGTGTTAGGCAACACAGCTTTTTGTACTTTTAAAGAAAATAGAAACAGCAATATGGTATCGCAAGGTCAGCTGTAATCAAATATGTTATCTGTGGTTATCTGGAAACACATGAAACAACAATCTTTCCTCACACCAGCTCAGTGCTGCCTTCTTGTGTAAAAAAGGCTTGCAGATGAGGAGCCGAGACTGTTTATTTTCCTTCCCCTCTGTGCAATTCTTTCATGACTTGTGCAGCCTTATGTCTGGAAGAGTACCTCCTGCAAAGTCCATCCATTCCCGTGAACAGTTCTGAGGGCAATGGAGAGGTCCCGCTGTGGGAGGCACCATTCCTGCACCTTCTGCAGGTTTTGAAGGAGGAGTTGGACCAGCAGTTCAGAGGGCAGAGAAAGAAGTGGTGATGGCCTTCCCCAGTTCTTTCCTAATTTGTCCAACACACACAGCAAGGATGACAGCAGGAACATCTACCAGGCAAGATGTAGACCAGATCTACCTAATGTTGGTCCTAACAACAGGTTGTCTCCAAACTGCAGAAATACTCTCCTGCCTCTGTTTCTCTGCCTCTGTGGGCATCAATTCCTTGCAACAGATTAAAAAAATGTTTTAAGGCAGGATAGTCACCCTCCTTTGGCGGGTGGTACATGGAGCCTCACAGGTGTGACAGCTGCAGCTCCTGCTGACCTGCATCTCTCCCCTGAGGTGAGGCAGGCA
The DNA here is from genome assembly GCA_013397915.1 of Daphoenositta chrysoptera. Taxonomy (NCBI): domain Eukaryota; kingdom Metazoa; phylum Chordata; class Aves; order Passeriformes; genus Daphoenositta; species Daphoenositta chrysoptera. The sequence goes on along the minus strand of VZRO01000464.1, from coordinate 747,869 downwards.
GCAGGTGCTGGTGCTGCTGGTGTGGGCAGCCCATGGTTTCTGTAGGTGTGGAGCCTGTGCAGGGACCGCTGCCACAAATTCTTTTCATGGGAGGGACAGGAAATGGTGTTTCTGTAGCGCAGTGGAAAGCAAACCATTTACTGCTGTCAGGGTTTCATCTTCTCACAAATAAGATCTTTGTTTAGAAATGTGGCTTTGTAGTTCTGTGAGAACCAGCAGAGTTCCACTTCCAGGAAAATATTAATGATTAACCATAAATAAGTAAAGAAGGATGAGACCTTTGTGGTGTCTGCTGAGAGACAGCAGTTATTTTGTCATAGCTGACAAAAATCCCAAGCCTGTGGCCTGTGAATGCTTAGTTCAAACTTCCACTTACCCAAAACCAAGGCACATGTCACATAGCTATTCTCCGAATTTATCCAGAAAATTTGTTCCTCTCTTTCAGTACATAACCCTGGGAATTCTTACCCTGGACCTCCCCTGGCCCCCTGCAGTAGATCAATGGGTAAGGACTCAGATTTGTCCAGATTCAGTGAAACTGGGCTGCAAAGTTTATTAATTTTTCCAAGGTAGGAATTAGTATCCGTTCTTCTTCCTTATTCCTCTTCCAGCAGCACCAGCTGCTACAATGTGTATTGCCCTATAAAACACTTTCTGTTGGATTCTGGTGCCCTCAGGTGCCCTTCTCCTCCCCCATCCTCCCAGATGAACACCTGTGAGAGGCAGATGGTACAGCTAATCCAAAATATATTCCTTGAGTCCATGTAGAGGAGCTGCCAAGCTGCTGATTTTTTGGCACCATGCCTTGTGGCATCCATGGCTGGTGAGAGACGCAGATGCTGCCTGAAAATAGCTGAAGAGGAAATTCTCCCAGTGTCTCCGGAGGTCCGGGGAAGGCGGCTGCTGCTGCAGGGTTCATGGGCAGATGTCCCACTGGAACCCTTGCCGGGAATGCCTCGTGAGCAGAGCTTCTTCACTCATGTCTTAATCATCCCTTCCTCCAGCTCCACTTCAGAGGGCTCCATGGGCACTGCCTCGTCTTCTCGCACTGAAGGGTGAGAGGCCATTTCTGGTTGGACATGGCCTGGCAAAAGGAGGAAATGTGTTTGCAGGAAGCTGGGAGCTGTTGTTGGGAGCTGTTGTTTCTGCCTGCAGACTTTGTGTCCATGCACACTCAGACCTCCAGCAACAGACATCTCTGTTCATTTGTTTTCAGAAAAGATAAGCACTGGCACATATTTATATCTGCCAGGGGTATGTAATACTCACTCTCTTAACCACTGAGCTTTGTCAGAATGGTTGCACAGGTAAGAGAGGGCAATTCCTCAGCAGCCTGCACCCCTGTGAGCTGCAGTGACAGGGTCCCTGGGACAAACCACCACCAGCAGTGGCTCAACTCCTTCCTGACAGGAGAAGTGCTTTTCCAATGTGATTGTGCCTGGAAAGAAGCCTGGTTCCCACATGAAGAAATGAACTCTGGGGTAGGATTCATGCCCAGGCACAGTCACAGCACCCCCCTGACATTCAGATATTCATCAGGACCTATCATAACTGAAGCTGGAGGCCAGCAGTCATCAGGAAAAGGAGCTGAGACCAGCACACCAGCACATAAGGCCAATAAAAAATATCAGAGCCAAGATACTGTGCTCCTCCTATTGAGTGGGGCTTCAGGGCAGCGTTAAGTCCTTGCACTACCTGGCTGGTTCTGAAAGGCACATTCTTATCTCCCAGGATCTGCCAAACACTTTGTGGACAGGAAGGAGAGCACAGTCCTTGCCTGAAGGGGATAATGGTCATTGGCAGACTAACAGTGAGGAAGAGGAACAATTAAGATGAAAAAGGCATGTCAGTGTTGGAAAGTACGTGGTTTGCCCCAGTATATTTCGAGAAACTGGAAGAAAATGATAGTTTTCTTTCCACTATTTATTCTTCACAAGTTCTATAGCTTTAAGACCTATAACTCAGGGTCTAACCTCCTTCATTTCTAGTATTCAGTTATTTCATGCACATTTTGCAGAAAAAAACCTCTTGCTCCTCCCCCAAAACCAGGGCTCTACTCCCAGCTCCTTAAAAACACAGGGGTACCGAACCCCACTGGGATCAAATAGGCTTAACCTGATTTAGGTGCCTAAATCTCTGAGGATCTAGGTTTTAACCAACTAATTTAATGGGCCCCTGTAGTCAAAATGCACAAACAAGGTCTTAAAGCCAGTGGCTCTGAGACCCAGTGCAGAACAGGCTCCCCAAATCCAGACACCAAGGCAAAGGGTCACGGAAAGCCCCCAAAAGTAGTGCTGAGATGGATGCAGGTATCCCACTTCCGAAGCAGAAACACTGTGTCTGCACTGGGTGATGTAGTAATGATCAGAAAAGAGCCATGCAGTATCTGCAGCAGACCTGCTTTCTGCATTCCTAGTAAGGCAGCCCCTCCTGCTTCTGTTTTCAGAAGGAACCTGATTTCTTGCTGAACAGCAGGTGATCCAGAAGCAGGAAGGCACCATGGAGAATTTCAGCTGTGCCAACACAGTTTTGGGAAAATCCGTCTTCCTATTAAAGGACATGAGTAACAAATCAACATCAGCCACAAGCAACTTAGTATAGAGCCTCGGAGAAACCCACAGCTGTGGCTGCTCCTGCTGCTTTACCACAGAATGGAAAAGAACCTCCCTCTCAAAAATAATAATGCTATTCTCATTACCACAGAGCTTGCACACCAAACCCACTCTACTACAGAATGTAACTCCACCAGGTACTCTATGAACAGAAAACAAAATTAAAAATAAGAAAAAAGGTGCCTTTTTGCTGGAGCAGTTTAAAAGAAGAATAGATGTGCTATAAGCAACAAGAAGCAGTATTGCTGCTGCAGCAGCTCAACCATAAACAAGTCTGGGCTGTGGTTTTTGGTAAAGTGTCATAAGAAGAGACAGGGAGAAATTTTAGTAGGAAAACAAGACTGCTTTTTCAGTAGTTTATGGGCAGCCTGTGGGTATGAAAATGTAAGTGATGAGGGCTAAACAGTGCTGTGCTATGAATTGTGGCAGTGCCAGCCCCAGGGCTCAGGGAGGGCTCTGCTCTCCTGAGCAGATGCAGCTGAGCACGAGGATGCAGACATGCATGGCAGCACCCAGCCTCTGCAGGAAGTCACTTATCTGCTACTTTGCTCAGGAGGTCTGACACAGCCACACACACGATTCATGCTTGGGTTGCTTTGTTGTAATGCAAACAGGTGTTATAAAAATTCAAGTTAGTCCTCTATGCCTTTCACAGAGGATTGTGGCTTTGATCATATATGACATCAAAATTTTATATTATTTTATATTATTCAATATTCCACTGCCTCTGGATTGGCTGATGGATCTCAGGAGCCTTTTCTAACAGTGGTATCAGGCTGGGGAACCATGGGTCCATGACTTAAAATAGTCCTGGACCACGATAACAATTTTCACTGTGAGTTTACCTAGGAAAAGCCATTTCTTGGCATTATTACATAGAACGGTCCACTGATGCTAAGTTATGTGTGTCACCTTGAAAAACGAAGAGATAATTTTACAATGTCTAATGCAGGAGCTGATTTCCACAATAATCGAGACAGGTGATAGTACCAGTAAGTAGTAATAGTTATCCATGGGGAGTCAAACTCCTGGATTTACTTTCTCAAAGGAATGTTGAATGAACTGGAGATATGAACGGAGGCAAAGCACCAGGTCAGCAGCTGGCAGAGATGTCTGGTGCTTCTCTGTGCTCCTCAGGCAGGACTGGGGTGTAGAAACTGTATTTTAAGGATTGCAGCACTACATGAGGCAACAGAGAGCCCTTCTATCTAACCACAGCATGAGCCTTCAGCCTTGCCTCCTGCACCTGAATACGCTTCACTTTAGCCCTCTCCAGGGCACAGTTTGCCTGCGTTGGTGTTTCTCAGGTAGCAATGGGCCTTGATACTATAGCACTGTCTGCAGGATACACTAGGAGGGGCAGAGGGAGCTGGGATAACCACAGCTTGAGTAATGGCAGTTCTTGGAGGAGCTGACACTTCTGTTTTATTCAAGTGGCACTTGCCAGGCCTAGGGCTGTGCTGGGTTTTGGCAGCAGAAATCCTTGCATATTTCTTAGATTACTTCCCAGTCAAATCAGCACCAATGCCCACTCCAGCCCTTCTCTTGCTCTAAATGATGTGAGAATGCTCAGACCAACAGATCTGGAAAAGAGTAAATGGCAGCAGGCACCTTCCGCTGGGCACTTGTAAAAGCATCACTACACCTGACATTACTCCAGGCTACCACTGTCTGTAAAGGCCCTACTCATTTTGAGGCTTCTAACCCAACCCTCAACCCTTCTGACCGAGCAGCTTGGATAAGAACCACCTGTTCCTTCGGATGCAGCCAAATCCTGCTGGACAGCCTGATCCCCTGCTTGCCAGGGTGGCAGGATTTCTCAGGTTAGGAAGGTACCTGAAGACCAGTTTGGCACTTCTACAAATTCTGCAAAGTATTGATGCCGGAGCAATGCTGAACGCTTGAAATCAAGGAGAGCTGAGGACTAAGCCTGAAGAGACACCTTTAGAGTGCAGATATCTTCAAAACATGTCCCATCTGCATTTTTAGGAAAATAACCTCCTTTCAAGATCATCCTCCATGGTTTCTTTTTCATTCTGGCAATGCTCAGGGTGTTAGGTAAATGTCATAGCACTTCCAGTGAAAAGAGGCATTAGTGCAAATCATAATCGGGCCTGAGGATTCAAATCCTCCCTCCAGGTACATCACTGTGACCCTGACTCCAGGAGGGCATTGCTCCAAGCAAAACAGGGAGTTCTCTGAGGTCAAGATGGGTTAGAAATTAGACTCAAGCCCCACACAGCTGCACCAGCACGGGAATCCCTGCATACGGATTCACCTTTTAGGTTAGCTTTCACTATAATTAATTTCCCTTTATAATCTCCATTTCATGTTTACCAGCACCAGATTCTGAGCTGATGTAGATCAGCAGTGATCTATTGCTGTTAAGTGAGTGGCATTATTTTATAGCTGTTGAGGGGATGGCCCCTAGCTATTAATTTTGCCTTTCTCCTCTCTCTTGACAGGAATAATCTCTTTTAGTATTTGAGACTAAATAAAAAATCACCCCTTGGATAGCTGAATCCTGTAATTCCCTCCTGGCGTCCACTTCTGCTTGCTGCCAGTGGAAATGAAGAGCGCTGAGCACCTGGCAGGATCAGGCCCTCGGGAGGCTCGGTGGCTTTGCCAGCCCTCTAATTCTGGGGTAATGATAATAATCGGGCTTGCACTGAGTGTTGACACATATTTATTAATTGCAAGGTGCGGCTGGCTCTGCACTTTGCTAAGACAAACACTCGCAGAACAATGTGCACAGAGGAGGCTGGAAGCCATCCAGCCATGTGTCAGCAGCAGCTGAGAGGGGAGGAAATTGCTAACTGTCCCGCACAAGGAGGCAGGGCACTCAAAATCCGCCTGGAGATGGAAGGATCTCCTTTTCTCTGGCTCAGCTTTCCTTTTGGAGAAACCTTTCCTGTTTCAGCACAAAGCCCCTGACCTCGCCGCGGCCCCAGCAGCTTGTGACACAAGACCAAGATGACACAATTGGAGCCAGGCTCTGTGCCAGGGCTGGCAGTGATTTAGTGACGTTCCTAGAGAGCAGGGGGAGGAAGGCCCTGGCCCACAAGCTGGAGGTTATTTGAGCAGAGTCATATATTTAAAGTAGGAATCACATGAATCCCAGAGCGGTAAGAAGGGAAGGGAGCCTGCCTGCCTGTGGAGTGGCTTATCCTACAGAGATAAACTGCTGCGTGCTCAAGGGAGAAACCAGCAATGAGACTGGGCCAGAGAAGAGCTTTCATTCTTACTTTTGGTACTAAAATAATACGTAACAAGTGACCGCACTGAATTTATTTACTGCCCTGTAAACGGGGCCCAGTGACTCACTCCTTTTAGTGCGTTCCTTTATCAGTGATGAAGTTACTCTCTCTTGTGAGCAACTACTTTCCTTCCTTTTCCTTCAGCCTGAGGATTTACATAGAGCAATACCAGATAAGCAAAGACAGTGCAAGACAGCTCACTGAGTTTATACCTCAGCTTTGGTTGAGTTATGCCTGGCAAAACTGCAGCTAGCTTGAATGTGTCTGTGGGCTCTTCCTCACTGTGCCTCTGCCTGCTTTCCCACACAGCTGAGAGCACTTTGAGGCTGCGCTTATTCATGTCACTTAGGGCAATTTTCAAAGTCCACTTAACTTATCTGCCCTGTCACAGGCGTGACCAGCCTGGCACTAATCGGGATGTTCAAGAAATATCAGCCCGTTACTCACAGTTGTCAGAATCAGCAAGGAGGAGAAATTTCCTTTCTCATTTTAAGTAGTTTCTATATGTCGAGAGACATGTTACAGAAACAGAAACTATACCTGATAAAGTGCCAGCATTAATCCATTTGATGTATTTAAGTGCGGCTGTTTAACAGCAACATATCAAGTTAATGTGATACTGATGGAATAAGAAATGGCATCAGAGGGTTTCAAAAGATTTCTTATCACAAGGAAAAAAAAGATTTTGACTTCCCATTTCATTTCTCAGTGAATGAGAACACCTTTGCTATTTACATTATTTACTGTTTACCATAGTAGAGTCACTACTGAAAATCAAAGTGATTTGCAGAGCCCTGCCAGTTCTTTTTATATCTCCTTTGCTGACTCAATAAACATCTGACACTCCAGTATTGTAACTAAATGTACTGATTCTGCCCTCATTGAAAACATCTTTCTAAGAGAAAGGAATTGTTCTGCTTCTGCTTAAAAATGTGATTTGTCTGGTGAAGCATTTGTAAAAGCTTTTTCCCCCCAATGTTACTGTGGCAATTGTAAGCAGTTAGGCATGTACAGTAACTTGAGAAGCTATGTGAAATCTTCTGATATGCAAATACACTGCTGTATACATGGCAAAGAAGAGTTTTGGGTGCATTTACATGAAACAGAGTGGCAATAACAAACTATTCCCTTATATGCCACTTTGAAATAAAACTTCATCCTGAAAAATGATGCAAAGTAAATATTCCAAACAGCCTGTGGTAGTAGGGAAATGGTTCTGAGTTCAGACCAGTTTGGCCCCAGGCTAGTTCTCTTTCTCCTGATACAGCCACCTTTAAATAAAATAGAGCAGGATTGAAGCCAAGGAGCCTGAGCAAGGTGCAGCAAGGGCACATAGTCTGGTAGCAGCTGGCAAGGACAGGGCACTTCACGTCTCACCCATCACTTGGCAGAATCAAAGTGGATGGATGTCCCAGTGGGAAAAGGTGGCCTTCCAGTCTGAAGAGGACACATTGCATCTGGTCCATATCTGCTCTTACATACAAATTCAGGCAGGGAAGAGACAATGGCAAACCAGAAAGAACTGTCTAACGCAACACCACTACGGTGTTCTTGGATGCCAGCCATAGGCGAGTCTTCCAGGTAAGCATGGAACACAAAGGAATTTATGAGCACATAAATCATAGGAGCTGAGGATGGGAAAGGCCACTGGAGGACTAGTCAATGCAAGTCTGTCTTCTACAGGGAATTTCCTAATTGACAGTTTTAAGAATTTCAAACAATAGGGCTTTAACTTTCCTTTGGAAGCAATTCAAGGTGGTTAGGCACCTACCTGAACCTTTCAGCATCTCGGTGTGTTTCATGCAACTAACCCTGTTTAGATTCCTAGCAGCTCTTCCTGAAGGCTTTTAGATTCAGATTTCTTTTTGGCCGTTTATTCCAGGCTTATTCTATAACAAAGCAAACCCAGAAGTGGATGTAGTCACTTCAGGCTTGCTTACACTGTGTGCTTCCCCATATTTCCTCTCAGGTAAACTGAGTCAACAGGAAGCGGTGTTGTGAAAGGTCCCTGGGTGAACTATCTGGATTACAGTGAACTGGGGAAATGCATTAAAATAATGGAACAAGAAAGCCCGCGTGTAGCATTGTTGTGGTGTGGCTGCAATATGTTGCAGTTAACCATAATGTAGTCTGTGCAGCAAGTCCCTAAGATTTGAGCCACTTCCACAAATTGCTCCTAGAAACTAGGCTGCATTTCTATAAGGCAGATCACATCTTCAAAAGGCTTCGCTGGTCTGCACTAGGGCAGGCTGCTCATCATAAGCTACTCTGTAAGAGATTCCCAAAGAAGAAAGAGAGGGCACACAGAAAGATTGGGGAAACCACCTCTGCCCCTTACATCTGAGAGTAAGACTATTAGAACAGGAACAGAGACCTGCCTGTGTTTAAATTCCACTTTGTTTTCTCTGTAGAGGTGAATAGAGTCTGTTGGCATTTTGAAATGACTGTGAGGAATTTCAGTGGTTAATTATGTCCTCTGTTTCTTGCCTTGCTATCTCTATGCACATTCACGCAAGTCCTAAAAGGAGTTTACTGTTCAAGTGCCTAGGCTCTGGGCCAGGAGCAGTGCCTAGATAGAATGCTGTGAAACATCTCCTCATGTGCTGTGATAAAATGCTTGGGGACATACTATACAGAGCTATGAGTACGCCTGCAAAGTCATGAAACGTTATGTCATCGGTCCTGCGAGCGCCACAAGGTTGTGATCTCAGAGCAGGCTCTCAGCCAGAGTGGGAGAGTAACAAATCTAAATGGCACTAAGCATTCAAGGACTGTGCCACCATGAGATGGCTGAACACTTCAACCCGCTGTGCCAAGGGTGGGACAGAGGAGGTTGGACAAAATGCGCAGGTTAGTGCAGTGGGAGAAGTGGGGGAGTAACATTGTGGGTGAGAGGGAGGAAAGGGTGAAAAGCAGGTGACAGCAGTAGTGGCATTGTGGCAGGACAGGGGGAGGCCAACAGAAGATTCCCAAAGCAGGGATGTGCTTAACCATTTCTTCTCACCCTGGTCACTTGCTGTTGGTGCGTGAAAGAGAAGATGGAGGTGTGCCACTGTGGTGTGCCAGGTGAGAGTCAGGAAGAGGGGGAGGAAGGGGATTTGGGGTGTGATAATTTAGCCACGGCTGGAGGAAGAGGGCTTGGGTTAGCCTATGGTTTGTTTGAATTGATCACCACCCTTCACCTTCCCTTTCACATCAGTCTCACCACCATTTAAATTAAAATGCTAATAAAATGTAAAGAAGGACAGACACTTCCTACTGAGGTCCCTCGCCCTGGACTGGCAGTCTGCACATCCATGCCCATGCACGGCCTGCCCTCTCCACCTGTCTCTCCCTCCTGTGTTATAGGGAGATCCTTGCTTACAAGCAGGGATGCTCTTGGGGCCCAGCCATTGAGGCTGTTCCCTGAAACCCTGGCCAGGTGAGGGGAGAAGGGCAATATTGTTAGCTAAGATAGAAAGCAGTAAACACATCCAATGCTGAAATGGAAGAAGGGACTTACCTCCTAGCTTCCCTCTGTATACTACAATTCTCTGGCTAGGTCTCACCAGATGCCCTGCCAGTCACAAAGTATTCAGCAGTCTTGACTAACCTGAGGCAATCACAATATAATATAGTTTAGTAGGAATGATCCATGACAAAGCCCCCTCTCACCCATCAGAATTTGGCAGGTAGCACAAACCCTGCCAGAATCTGACTTCTTTCTTTACAAAGCACTTCACCTCCAAGCTCCTGATTGAGAGTTACAAGGTGCCCTGACACGTTCTTGCTCCAGCAGTTCATTAGCTGTGTCTTTCTGCAATGACTGCTGTATTGCAGTATTTCTTCAGGGCCTCCTGGCTCTCCCCAGGAGACAAGGAGATGCAGGATCAGCAGTGGGGCGGTGCAGCAGGCAGCGCAGAAGTGTCCACAGCGGCTCTTTGCTGCTGATTCCAGCAGATTGCAGTCGTGAGAGCACTGCACTTGAGTGCAAGCCGGCACTGAAACACAGGTTTGGCCATCTGGCCAACGTGATTGCAAATGAATGTGCAGGTACTGATCCATTTTGGCACGACACAAAGGAAAGCGGGAGGGCAACTGGAGGCCAGTCAAACCAGCTGAGGAGTGTTAATCCTCACTCCCAGCGTGCTCTCAGTGAGCAGAGCTCAGGCTCCAGTGTTCGTACCCACTGGAAACTGCACTGTGTGGGTGCCGGGAATTTCAGTGAGGATAGAGCTGGGCTTGCTGCGAGTCTTGTGCCAACAGGCTCTGAGAGTAATAGCAAGTGTGGGAGATGGGAGGCATGCTGTTAATTTCTGTGGGTTTCCTGAGACCAGGTCCTTCCCCTCGGCTTTTTGCCCTCCTCCCTGGTATTGGGACATAGTGAGTCCTTAGGAGCAAGTTGTCCCTTCAAATGGGTGTGAACACAGTGGGTTGAAGATCTGGTTTGGATAACTTTGTCTGCACATAAGTAAGTTCAAATCCTCATAGTGAGGTCCTTCCTCGCTTAATTGTCAACCTGCACTAACCCCTCTGCCCGTGTATCTGTGTCACGGTAGCAGAGAAATATGTGGCAGCAAAGGGTTAACTTGTTGGGGGGGCGGGGGCGGTTTGCAGGCAGAAGGGAGGAGCAGGGTTGTATTTCTGTATTAACATGCAGCTGGTTAATGCAGCTGAATAGCCCTGGCTCAGCTGTTACCTTTCTCAAAGCCAATGGCAAATGATGAAAAACCGTGGTAATATCTATTAAAAGTTTGTGGAAGGGGCCTGCTCAGTGGGAGCTTTTCCATCTCACATACAAGTGATGATTTAGAACAGAGAAAGATCCCCTCGAGGGGATTTTGTGAACCATGCAATGCTAATTAACTCCATTGTTGTATTTTGTTTTGAACATAAGAGTCCCTCTGGGACTGCAGCACTCTTTCCTCCTGCAATAGATTTCCATTTTGCACCACTGTATAAAATCTTCTCCACATCCCATCAGCAAAAGGGATTAACAATAGGGAGAAGCATATGTGCATAGTTTTATGGGGTTCTAGGAAGGAATGTCTCTCCCTTCACCTCCCAGATGCATTCTCAATGGGGGTCATTTTGTACATCCTTGCTTTTGCTGTTTCTTTAACCTTGAATTAAGAACAAGTGTACATCAGACACTGGGTAGCATCTCCCTTTGATCTTTAGCATATTCAAACTACTTCTGAACATGCTGTGCTGGAGTTTTAGTGGTTGGGCTGTTAGGGCAGAAATGCAAAAGTTAAAAAAAAAAAAAGAAAACAAAAACTCAGCCCCACCAGAAAAAATCGACAAAAGCCATCAACACCAAGAGTGGAAGCACTGATGAATGAGTGGTTTGCTCATATACAATACATTCTGAAAGGAAAGCAAGAAGAATAAAAGCTCTCATCTGTTTGAAGCTCTTACTGGCTTGTGCCAACAATGTTCAGAAGAAATTTGACTCTCTCTGTGCTGGATCAGCTCTTTATTTTCTGGACTTCTGGTGTCCCACTTCAGTTTGCCCCAGTTTGCCCAGACCCTCTTCTCTCTGCTCACTGCTTTTGTATTGAGCAAAGTGGATCCTGACTGGCCCTGGTGCTCTGGCTATTACAATTTAGCAACAACTTCAGCGAAGTCAGAACAAGGACAATTGCGAGACCTTTCAGGTGAAATCAAATGGCTTCTTAATTTTTCAGCTTCAGGCTCTGGCCTCCCTCCACTGTGAGAAAGACCAGATCTTCATAGGATGTCTTGAATATTCTCTTCTCTCCACTGCCTTAAGTTTCAGCTCTGTACAGGCCAAAATTTACAGAGTGTTGATTCCTCCTTTAGGCGATTCTGTTGTTCCATGGTAAGAAATACTTAGCAAGCTGTCCCAAGGGAGCAGCTATTAGCGTACTGGAGTCTCACTCATGATTCTGGATGGTACTGGAACTGCACTGGGAGCTACCTGCCACCAGCTGTAATGGAAATTTGGCATGAACTTGACCAAGAGAAGCAGGAATTTGCAAATAAGAGACTTTTTTTTACACCTTATAACACTGTAAATTCTTGTGTCTTGATTCTTAATTCATCCTGGAATGTATTTAATTGTAATCAGGGCAATTTTTGAGTCCTCTGAATGAACAACTGGACAGATATTTAACAGCATCTTCAGGAGTGTAACACAAGTCATAGAGGAGCCCAAGCTCTACTGCCTTTGCCCTCAGGCCCCTGAGGGCGTGACTGCTGCCTCCAGACTCAGGGGGAGCTGCTGTCAGCCGGAGCCACTGCAGCTCAGCAGAGACCCTACCCTCCCATCACGTCTTCAGGCAGCTAAGCACAATCCTGTGTATATTAAACAGCTTTATCAGGGATCCTGTGGGGATGCTCATTGAGGCAACAGCCTCTGTGGCATTGGTACTAGACTGATGAAGTAAAATTTGTCATGTAAAACTTCCCATTCTCCCTGCAACATCCCTCGCTTCACTGCCAACTCCTTTTTTGCTTTCCAAAAGGAGGGGAATCAATTAAAAATATTTATACTGCCTCTACCCCAAACCTTCCAGCAGCACCATTGCTGGATGGGTTTTGTCTTGGAATAGTGCTTTCAGTGATCCCTGTAGAAGGTGCTCCTGAGCCCCTTCTTGTTCAAATGTTACGACATTGTCTTGTGCTGCAGGGTCTTGAGGGCTATTACTAAATCAGTGTTAGCTGTCTATCGCTGCAGTGGTCTGCAGAGCATGCTAGAGTGTGTAAGGCAACATACTGAAAGGACACTGAGAGTCATTCTTTCTCAAAATGCTGCCTTATCTTTTCTGCTTGAGTGTTACAGGTCCATCTAAATACATATTTTTCTCCTTTTCTTTGCAGTCCCTTCACAGAAATTGACAGAATCAAACAGGCAAAGTTCAAGGGGAGGGTCTTGCCATTCTAAAACCCTTATCTTACTTCAAACACATACAGCGTTGTAGTGACCTCAACATCTTCTCACTCACATCTGTATGAAAGGTCTACCCCACTCAAAATCCAGAGAAGGAATGGTAAGAGCCATCCCATTTTTGAGAAGCTTTTCCAGCGTAGTGTTCTCATCAGGATCAAATTTGTCAAATCCTGCTGCTTTTTTTACCCTTTAATTTATATAGCTACAAGGGAAAATTTCTGTGAACAGAAAACAATCCCACAAGTAATTTTTTTTCTAGTCCACCCTGTAAGCTGGTCTTCCTTTCTCACTTGCTGACCGCTGGCTTGTTAATGGGCAGGAGGGGAGAGCAGTGAGGGCTCTGCCAGCATGGTCCTCATCAAGCCAGCCTGACAAGTGTGCAGTGGGGACACCAAATGCCACGGGAGGAATTGAGCCCCTTGTTGCCTTCTGAGACCACAGTGAGCCACAGTGCAGGGAAGGTTTTCTGCAGATATTGAGTGCCTATTTTGGTTGGAGCTGCTCCTGTTCCTGTGGGGCAGAAGCTGTATACACAGAAGGGGGCACAAGGAAGGTGGGAGCTTATTTGACAGCCCCTGAGCTTTCTTCCAGGTAGTTTCTGAGCTTTGCATTTCCATGTGAACATTTTTCCCCGTCAGACAGAAATGAAAAGTAGCTAACACTGCACATCACACTGAGCACAGGGTACTTGCAAATATTGTTTTAACGTGTTCCTGCTCTTCCCTGTCTTGCCCTAATATCTGCAGTAGATAATTTTTAAAGCCTTAATAACATAGGCTTGTGATTTAACATGCTTTTTCTGAGCTAAACTGCACCCTGTCCCTAAGTAATTTCTTTGTCTCTGCTCCCCTTGTTAAGACCTCAGGAGAACAGGGCAGAGGTTCTACCTCCAAGTCTCACAGCCAAGACACAAAGCCCAGCGGTCACCCCCGTGTGCCTGGGGGCTCTGGGGGCTCCTGTATCACACCTCAATACATCCCTCTGCCTTCCTCTGTGCCTTTCCACTCCACTGTCATGAGTCAAACACAGACTTTTTTTTTTCCAGGAGAAGAGGGGTGCCCTGCCTGGTGCTGGCAGCCCCACAGAACTCCTCCTGGTCAGGTCCCTGAAGTGCCCAAAGTCTCCCACTCAGCTGCCAGCCAAGTGACAGGAGGCAGAGGCGGGTGTCACGCCAGGATGCATTTCAAAGCAAAAGAACCCTTGTTTTAAGTCTGTGCAACAACCTTTCTCCCAGAAGACTGGTGATAAAGCTTTTAAAATTAATTTGCATAATTGGATCTTTAATTCTCTTTAAATGGAAACCAAAATGGCACTGTTCTCAACAAAAAAGACTTTCACAAAAGCCAAAGGATTGGTTGCAAGGTGGAGATGTGTTACTGAGCTGAAACTAAGCCCAGATAAAAGATAATTAGGCAGACTGAACAAAATTCTGCTTACAGACAGAGGGGAAAGTCTGAGGTAACAGCATGGACTTCAGTAAAATTACTTCACATTCATGTCAGCATAACTGAGCCTTGGTCTGCAGTAACTACTTTAAGTTTTCAGCTCTGTGGTTAATTAGCAACACTTTCCATTTATGTGGAGTTTTTTAATTCAAAAATTTACTAGATTAATAAACACTGCAGATATTTTTGTAACAGAGGGGCAAAAGTTCTATTTGTGCAAAAGACCAAGACACCGTTTGAGTCAATCTGGCTGCAATCATTAAATTCAGTGGAAATTTTGGCCCACAGAGATACTATTAGGAGAGATCTCCACATAAAACCAGAAAGAGTTCAGCTAGTAAAATGCCATTTTCATGTGCTTGTAAATGAAAAGCAACCTTTCTAATGAAGAGCAATGTATTTTATCTCTCATCCCTCCCTGAATTACATGTGCAGCTTTATATGGTGTTTTAACCTTAAAATATATACATATATAAAAAGCAATTTTAGTACATATAATCCACCACACTTGTTTCTGAAGAGCTGTTTTTATTGTTAAAAATATCCAAATGGCAAGGTGCAAACATGTTCTACAAGAGAGCTTGGTTTTCTCCCCCTGCTTGCAATAATTCATTCTTTAATCGAATACAAAGAAACTCCACTGGTGTCCTCTTCTCGCCAGGGCTGTTATTTACCCAAAACTTGAGCACTAGCTAAAGGCATATGGCCATGACCTCCTTAGCCTTTGCTTTAAAACAATAGTGAAACAGAAACAGAGGAGCTGGGGCAAGCTGGCAGAATACAAATGGAAGATCTCTGTGACTTGTCAGTCCTCCTGGGGGCTCCATCACTGCTTGTGCCATGGAAACGCAGCCCAGGCAGCAGGAGCACACGGCAGCCCACAGCTAAATTCTGCTCATGGGCAGCCCGGTGTAAATCCAGAACAACACCAACAGAGCCACTGGACTTAACTGGGATTTCCATCTGGGCAACCACAATGCCTGAAGAAGTACGACATAGCTGGACTGCTGCAGACACTGCCAGGAATAAAGCTGAGCTGTCAAGGTTAGTTGCAAGTACAGCTACTTCGATCAATTTTAAATAGTTTACAGCTTTCAAAGACATCAATATTGCCCTTTTTTTTCGGGGGGGAGGATAGGATACTTAAAAAAAAACGTTATAAGAATAAAAACTGTGCTGCTATAAATTAGAAATTCCTCATGAAATACAGTGAGAGCCACACATAGCACACTGTGGCACCAGGGATGTGATCTGTTTTAAGAAACACATGGCTTTATGTTTAATGAAGGGAGCCTGTTGAAGGATTGCAGACTAGGAGGGCACACTAGATTTGTTGTTTTATTAGGTTCTGGGTTATATACTTCTCCTTTTGCTGCGTATCTGACAAAATATGCCATTCCACTCAAAACTGAATGGGCTGGGGGATGGAGGGCAGAAAAACATCATTTATGAAGGACTGGAGCATTTTATTTTCTACCTTTTGAGATAAGTGTTAAGGGAAAAAAAAATGGTGTCATTTTGTCTAAACTAGAAACAGAAACAGATGGAAAGAAAAATGGAATTGAAGCAGATGGAGAAGAACAATCATTCTCCACAAGTACAGGGAAGGAATTGTTAGAAACACTTAAGTACACTCACCAACATCCAGTTCATTGAAATCATGCCCTTTAGATGCAGCAAAAAATCCTCCAGTATATTAGGGCCAGATCTTGAAAATACTCCCTGCAGGATGGGTTGGAAGCACTTTCCATCACACATGGGATAATTTGCACTTTATGGGGTCAGAAACTGCATGGCTATGGTCAGACTGTGCTTACAGTTACGTGCTCCATGGTCCCTCTCTGGAACTGCCTGAAACTAGTCAGTAAAGGGCACTGCTGGGGCTGGCATTGCTGCCCCTCCTCATCCAGCACCATGGTAGGACACTGCTGGAAGAGTCAGTCCTGAATTCCTCTCTAACACTGGCTGCCTGCAGGGAGGTGTCCTCACCACATTATTTGGATTTTGTGATCTGGCAACCAGTGCTGCTCCATTTCAAGTTTTCCCGGGTTCATTTCTCAGAAAACTGCTCTTTCCAGACATGCCCCAGAAACGTCTTGACATCAGGTTAGCAAGCTTGCCTATGGTTGTATAGGAGTGAGATTTGAGGCAAAAGGTGATGAGCTGGAATCTGGGGCTCAGGCACAGGAAGGGCTGGATCATCCCTTCCAGCAACAGCTCGCATAGGTGTAACACAAGGCCATATGTCTAAAATGTGATTTAAAACACCCCTCAAGATATCCAGGCCCCCTGCCTCTATGCTATGGAGCTGCCAGAATGATCCCACAGAAAATATGAACAAAAGTGGGTTCGAAAATCCTTTCCCAACCCCAAACTTTAGCATTGGAGGTCGGCTCAAGGAAGGTTCACTTCTGCTTGTTTGAGTTTCATAGTCCCAGGCCAACTCCTGAAAGACATAGGAACCCTCCTTCAGCCTTTAACATGACAGCCTTCCACTTGAGACAATGATTTGAGATACCTAGAGACTTGGGCTCATCTCCCTTCAAACTCAGAAAGGAGTTAGACCCCTGCCTCCTAGAAATTTAAGGAACAGGTGGGGATGAGGACAGGGTATCTTTCTCTTGGCAGTCTAGCACTGTGTGGCAATGAACGCGGACTCACAGAGTCACAGCTAAGCAGAAAGCAGCAGCACTCCTCATTTCCTCTCTAAGTCACTAATTAGGGCAATGAGTGTGAATAAAAACTACTCTTCAGCTCTCCTCCACAACCCATATCCACACCTGAGCCTGCTCACCTCTTCGGAGTATCACGGATTTCATGCATTTGGTTCTTTGGTGCTAGCAAAGCACGTAACACTGGCAGGACTTTGCCTAGCAATGGATTTGGTTGGAGTGCTTGAAGCTTGTTGCACAATTATGGTACTCTGGTTCCATGTCATCACAACCTCAGCTGGCAACTCTGCACACTTCCTGCTCTCTCCTTGAGCCCCTTGGAGAACACCTTTTAAACTGGTATGAGTATTCTACACAGGCTTCAGGATATGAACAGCTGGATTTTCTCACTCCCCCACAGTGCAAATATCCTTTTATTAGCTGCTAGAGCTACTGAATATGCTGATGACAATGTCATAACAAAGCTCCAGCACTAGTCCAACTAACAGACCCCATATTTACAGCCTTCAGTCTTGGGTACATAAATAGACTAAGGCTGTGGAAATCGAAGATTTCCCCCTCGCTATTGCTGCCAAGGAATAATCAGTGAAGAAGCTGGCCAGGCATAAGTGTGGGGGTGCCCCAGGCTTCTCTCTGGCAGGGAATGTGTGCACCTTTCTGCTAGAGAGCTGCCTGCAGCAGCACTGCAGAGATGGGTGTCCATCCCCTGGGATCACCCCTGGGGGAACACCCTTCAGTTTTAATGGTAGAGGTAGATTTCAGTTTTAAATCCATGCCACTTTTTTATCATGAGCTCAGCATAATAAGCTGTGACTCTTCAGTGAGAAAACCCAACACATTTTAACATTTCTCTGAAGACATTCAGAGAAAGTCCCAAGCCCATGGGATCTGGTTTATAACTGCTGCCAGGCTGATAAATCCTGGAGACAGGGGCATCTATACAAAAAAAAAAGATTTCCAGTAGCACAGGAAAAGTGTGCAATACCAAGCTATCATCACCTTCTGATAGACAAAACATTTATAGTTTATTGTCAGGAGGACTCTGGCTACAAAGCCTTTCCCTGAGCCAGGGTAGACTGACCTTTTGCAGCAGGCACAATAAGGGAGCAAACATGGCTGAGCTGTCAGAACTTCTGCAATAACCCCAAATCCCTTTTGATAAGCAGAATCAAAAGCACACAGCTCTCCACCACCTCCTAATAATGCCCATGACCTCAACAGTGCCTTAAAAATCTGCTACGTAGTTTGAGAACTAGGAGCAACACCTGCTTCCTGGCAGCAGCCATTTGCTTTCCTCTGGGTAGGTTCTTGCAATCTCACATCTAGTTCCCCAAGCATCAAGTAAGAGGGTTTTCATTCCTATCAAACTACCCTAATGCAACCTGCACAAGAAGCCTCATCAATATGACAGTGGCAAATTGTTTGACAACTTCCTCCTAAATAACACCCTCCCACTCTGCTTTGTGCCCTGTGGTTCATACTTCATTAGGTATTTTAGAAATGCTGTGTATGTAGTTGAAAGTATATAATCTTTAAGAGTCAGAGTGTATGGCCCTTACTCCTACCACCTTTTGAGGTGAAACAACTCAGAGAAGGCTCCAAACAAACCTGAAATGGGTAGAATTGCTCTTCCCTCTGTAGTGTGCATGTGTGTGTATATATATAAAATAATAGAAGCATTTAGGTTGGAAAAGACCTTTAAGATCATGGAGTTCAACCATTACCCCAGCACCAATGTGTTCACCACTAAACCATGTCCCCAGGTGTCACATTCACATGCCTTTTGGACACTTCCAGGCTTTGTGATTCCACCACTTCCCTGGGCAGCCTATTTCAATGCCTGACCACCCCTTCAGTGAGACATTTTTCCTTATATGTGTATATATACATACATGTATATATACATATATATATATATAAACCCTGCTGTATTGCATTAGGGAGTTTAGCAGCTGGTCCTTGCACCTACCTAGCCTACCATAAAAGCAGCAATCCACTCAAATCTTTTGCTTGATTTGCATCAAAAGAAGACTTTTTTTTTTTATTTCATAGAAGTTTGTTAATAGGGGGAGTGAAAAAAAAGAGAGAACTTAAGGAAAAAATGAGAACAAGCCAAAGAATACATCATGGTGGGAAGTTACCAGCCTTGGGTGGTGGACATGAAATGCAAGTCCACATTTAGAACATTGCCTAAGCTGCAGCACATGTGTTCAGCTGTCAGCTCTAGGGGAGTTTAAAATAAAAAGGCACTTTAAGCTTTTTGGGTTTAACTGCTATTTAAATTGGTTTAAACTGTTATGTAGATATTTGAGTTCCACAGATCCCTAGAAGTCCCTAAGTGCTCACTACATTGGTTTGCTCAGTGTCTTCCTTACTCCCAAACCCCTTCATGTGCTTCAGCCATTCCTCTGCCTACCTGGGGAGTCCTTTAAAAGATCATCCTGAGCCCAAATAATTTTGTTAAATAACTGGATATGACTCCTCTCCTTAGAAACTAAATGCAAACTCGATCCAAAGAGGATAGGAGTTCTTCCATGTGTCTTTGATTCAGGCAGTGAAATCCTAAGTAGAAGGCAGGCTTCTCTGTTTCACATTTTTTGTTGGCAAAGTAGAAAATTCTCCATTCACCACGCAGATTTGCTGGAGTTTGCTTAGACACCAAGTCTCCATCTGCTCTACCAGGGTTGTAAACCTCTTGGCTTGGGTCTGGGTTCTGCTAGTCCTTTACTTCCCTTGCCTTTTTCCCCTATCTGAGGGTAAGAAACCATAGAATCATTTAGGTTGGAAAAGACCTCTAAGACCATTGAGTCCAACAGTAAACCCATCACTGTCAAGTCCACCACTAAACCGTGTCTGCAAAATGCACATTAAATATTCAGTTCCTGTCTGCAAAAGGAATTTCAATTAAAATAAACAAAATTGCTGAATGAAAGCGAGGATAATAGCATTTTATTGCTGCACAGCAGGGCTGCGAAGGTAATTAAAGATTCTGAGGTTGGAGTAAAGGGAGATGTATATGTTCCCTAGATAGATGCATTCATTTTCATTTAAAAATATAAACCCAAAAGATGACTGTGACTGTACATGTTTCCCTCCTCCACCCCAGACAATTGAATCCATTTACCTGGAGTTTGATCAAGTTACAGCACAAAAAATCCTATTTAAAAACAAGGCCCTTCTCTTCCTCTTTTTACTCACATCTTAATGCTTTACAAAGCAAAACTCCAGACACTTTGTGAGTCACATATCACTACCAAATAAGTTGCAGTCACTAAACGGTGCCTCATAAAGGAGGCAGGAAACAGGAAAAGCTCAAAATAAAGCTGTTTGTAAATTAAAGAACTGAGGGGAAGAATGGATAGGAAATGAGTCCCTTATTTCTTCTTCAAAATTATTCTGATTAATGAGGAGAAAGATCAATAGCCTATCTGCAGCTGCCATGGGGAAGACAGGGTGAAGAGTGAATCCAGATCCGAGTATCCCCGTGGTGCCAACACATCACATTCTGCACGAGCTCTTTATAATGAGCTGCAGGGTGAGATCTCATGTGACTGCACTACTTTACCTGTCTGTCCAGTCAGCTCCTCATTATAGCTCGATGTGCTCAGTTACAGGGCGCCAAGAGGAGAGACGTAAGGCATAGATTTGTGCGTAGTCAGAGAAAGGATTGCTTTCTTTCTGTGGCACTGCATTCCTGCTGCTGTAGCAAGAGCCCCAGACACTGCAGGTTCTCCCTGCACTGCTGCCACACGCAGCTCGGAAGCCGTGCACGCGTCTTTCCACAACACGTGGCAACATCCAGGCCCACAGCATACTGAAAACAGCAAAACATTCCCACCGACGGTTTTGGATTTTGTTTTTAAATCAGCCCCTAACTGAAGCACCTCAGATATTGCCGCTTCCTTTATTAATGTTTGGTTTGGGGACTTCATAATTGTGTTTAGCGGCTTTTGTGGGCCAACAGATTCCAAGGCAAAATGACCTGGCAGGATGCTGAGGCCATTTCCACTGTTTTTGGAGCGCTGTGTAAGGCGAGAATGACTGTTTTTTGGATGGAGACCCTGGGTGAAACAAGGCAAGGCATCATGCTCCCATCCACTTTGGCTTGCCCCAGAGACAGGGAGAAAGTACCCAGCACTATTTCATTAAGGTTTTGGCATGTCCCTTAATGGCGTTTGTGGTAGTTACAGGCACAAAGGAAGCATTTATCCCCGGTTGTTTTTCCCATCTGCAGCCATTCATTTGCAGATTTGCCCAGAGATCAATTCACACTGGCAAGAGAGATAAGAGGGACCCCTGACGCTGGACTTCAGAGATTACAGCAGCCAGGCTGCTCCAGGGGCAATTGCAGAGCCTCAGAAGGGTACTTTATTTTTGAGCACGCCCTAATATTAGCATCCCCTGCCACACGCACCCCACGAACGCTATCACAGTCCACCTGCTTGCCCCAGGCTCTGCAGAGCTGATGGGCACCAGCACTCCGGTGCAGTTAGGGAGGGATTCCTCCTTTCCACGGCGACTGGGTACAGACAAAGCAGCACACAGAGAAAGGCTAGTGACAAAAAATTTTACCCATACACATTTGCAAGGGAAAACTCGGTTTCCATTGTCAGCTCTCCAGAAGACATGGTCTCCTTTTTGGCATAACCCTGCTTCAAACGGGGAGGCAATCGAAGGGATTTTAGCAGAAACCTCTTAGCAAGGGGCACTGCTCCCGCAGCCACAGGAGTGACCAGCAGTCAATGGGACACAGTTCTTAAAAAGCTGTGTCCTCGACTATAAATACTTTCAACATTTAAAAATGCTTAATGTGAGTGTTTGTGAAGTCAAGGAAAACAGTTATACAATGCTCATATTTAGATTTACTGAAGAAAATATTTTCATTTGGTACTTAAATGTATCCTTGTACTTGGGTTTAAGCCACCCCTAAAATTGGCTCAGGCTGCCACAAAACAACAGCTTAAACCAATTTAATTGCTGTCTGCTGCAATCCCACCCGACTTCCCACCCCTGGTTGCACATTCCCCATCTCCTTTCTTCGCCAGCTCTCGTGCTTGTCTAACCCTGGTCTGAGCCATTTGGACATGCAAGCCAGACACACACCCTCGACACCCTAAAACCCACCCTTTTTCTACCGATTTAGCATGCTGGAGTGCCTCGACACCAGGTCAGATGCACACTAAGGCCAGTGAAAAGATAGGCGTGGAATCGCTCAGTTGAGGCAGGGTGGGACCACGAGGTTCAGAAATATGACATCTCATCCCTGTAGTCCTGCTCCCTCCACCTCTGCCCAGGCCGTTTAATCCCATCCCGTGCTAAATTATCCAAAATTTAACCTGACCCTCTTCCCTAGACGCACACATGCACTCTCACAAGGTTTCTGCGAGGTCAGTAAATTCAGTCAGCTCAGCAAGAGTCCTTACCAGCATGGAAATGCATGACTGGAGGTGAGAAGGGCTTCTCCCTTCCAACACCAGGGAGCCATTAGATGATCTAAGCGGTGCTGTCAAGCCATATCCTCAGGCTTCTGCATGCATTTGAATCCCTGTTACCCTAAAAGCCGGGCTACAGAATTAGAGACAAAGCTTTAAGCTGAGGAGAATCGAGGAGCTGAGCAATAATCATGCTTCCCAGGGAAGGCTCCCACAACTTTGGCTATTCCTCCTTGTAGCAGCTGTTCTACCTTGTCATTCTAATAGCCCTGTTTTAAGAAAAGGATACTAAGGACTAAGTCAGATCTTTCTGGAGGAGATGTAAGTCAATTTATAGGAAATTCAAAGACACTGAAGTAGCCAGAACCTAATAAAAATAAATGGAAAGGGAAAAAAAGAAAAAGGGGGGGAAAAAAGAAAAGAAAAAACAGGAAAAAAAGAAAAAAAAAGAAAAAAAGAAGAAAAAAAGGAAGGAAAATAAAAAAGGCAAGAAAAAAGCAAAGCCCTACAGCAAGAAGACAGCTGAGATTTCTGACAGGATACCCTTCACCCAGTCTGGATTTACCAGTGTTTTGTGACATAGACAGAGTCTTAAATATGAAGATAAGTGCTCATCTGTAAAGAAGTTTTCTCATACATTATGCAGCACTGTCTCTTCCACACTTCATATATATCCGTCTGTACCTATAAATAGAAATGATGTCTCATGTACATTATGATCTATTACAACCTCTGATGATGTGGTAAAGGAAAGGAAATAAGCAAAGGAAGTAGAGTGCTTCACCAGAGCATGCAAACTCTGCAGGGCCTTGGTTAGCCAGCATCGGGCAAAGCAGTGCTGGAAATAGTACAAACACATGTGAAAAAGCAAAAGGATGAGCTAAAAGACAGTAAACTGATGGGTCTGCTGCATAACAAACAAAAGACCAAGCAATCTCGTGAAGTGGCTAACGTCCAAAAAGAATCCTTGCGTGGTTAAAACTGGGGTATTGCACAAAGTGTCACAGCTAAGTAGGGAGAACAGGCCAGAGCAGGTCTGCTGGGCAGCACTGGGAGGAAGACAGGATCTGCAATGCTGAGGCCAAATCCAGAGTCAAACCCCAACTCTAAGCCTGAAAGA
The DNA here is from genome assembly GCA_013397915.1 of Daphoenositta chrysoptera. NCBI lineage: Eukaryota > Metazoa > Chordata > Aves > Passeriformes > Daphoenositta > Daphoenositta chrysoptera. Next base: position 724,436 of record VZRO01000464.1, on the reverse strand, counting down.
GATAGGGGCTAGAACTGCTAATTGCTTTCCTTTTTCAGAATGTGTCACCTCTGCATTGCTGGAGGGTTTTTTTTCTTCAAAAAGGAAGAAAAATCTTCATTCTCACGCATTTTATGAACTGATGAAATATCTTCACAACTTGTTCTCATCAGTGTTTACTTGTTTGGTATTTCAGCTTGACCACTGTGCCTACGGGGCTAATGAGCTGTGACTGGCAATACAATTAAAGACAGATTTGATGGCATCCTGGCAGACAAAAGTGTTTTAATTAAACTGAAAGAAAATGGTTGTTTATGGGCCAGAAGCCCATACTGAATAGACAAAAGTAATCCTTTTGATAGGAAAAATCAGTGCCACATCTAAGGGATGGGGAAACTGAGGTTTAATTCTTGGCTCAAGCAGACTTCCAGCAGAGCCCATTACTTTGGGCCAAGGGCGTGTTTTGACTTGTCTTTTGGAAAATGTGGAGAGTTCAGTCTCAGCCTCCCTGGAACTTTCTGGCTATTTTCGCTAGGGAGGGCTGAGCAGAGCCCAAAGGAAGCTCCATGCTGGTTAGCAACAGCACCACTTCCTAGTTCTCCCCACAACTTCACTTAACTGTAAAACTCAGAACTCAGTTGTTTAAAGGCCAAGCTAAATCTGAACCAGCCAGGGTTACATTGAAAACCACAAGATTTATAAAAAGAAGTTCCCTCTCTCACCCTGTTAAGGCTCAAAAAACCAGCAAAACTTGCTTTGACTTTCCTAAGAGTAAAGTTAAAATCTCCAAGTTTGCTCTTTTAATCAACTTCAATTACTTCTCACCAGCTTTTGAAAATAGTATAGTTTTGAGCATTGCATGATTCATTGTGGAAGGAGATGGAAGCAGATTTTAGAGGGAGAAAGAATGGTAATCAGTTTCTCCAAGGCAGAATTACCACATACAGGCATTTCAAGGCCAGGTAGGCAGCTTCCCCCACTGAAGTTGTGCAACACATTGCACTTAAATACTATATTATCACTTGCTTCACTTTGTCAGCTTTTACTGCTTGGTCTGAAAGTTCTCACTGGGTGCCACAAGTTAATAAAGAAGATATTTTTCCTGGTTTTATTCAAGGGGTTCCTTTTTTTTAAGCCTTGTCAGAAAAAAACAAAAACAAAAACAAACCACAAGAAAAAAAAAAAAAAAAAAAAATGAAGGGAAAAAAAGGAAAAAAAAAAAAGTTTAATATTAACAATGTATATACCTTCACAGCTGTAATGGTATACTTTGTATTTGGAGTCTGACAAAACAATGATGTGTGAAGCTTATGAAAGACATGAGAAAACTAAAGTTACAAGACTGAGAGTGTAGCCGTTCTGAGTTCGCCATGAGGGAGTGAGGAGTGTAGAGGCAGAGGATCATTTACACAAGAACTGATGTTGATTTAAGACCACCATTACCTCCCAGTGATCATCTCTCTTTCAATTCAGATTTAAAAGCTATGGTGCTTTGCAGGTCTCTCATACTTTCTGTGGGTGTCTTTTAAGCTGCAGGCAAATCCCTCCCATTTACAGTAAGCTTTCACCTGAAACAGAAAATACGTCCTACGGTTTTATCAGCTGTCATCTAAGAACTGAGGCACCTCCTGTGGCTTCGGTTGCTGAAAGAAAAGAGCGTTTTATTTTGCAAAAAGTCTCATACATAGGAATACTCATAATCCTTTTTCTTTTTCCGCCCCCCCGCATGACACGAGAGGTCAGAAGCATTGGTACGTCCAGCCCACAACCTCAGATGACACTGTTGCCTAAATGCACGTTGAGGATACATGGTTTTAGTTGGAGTCAACTCAGGAAGAACAGGAACACATTTAAGCTCAGAGAACCAGTCTAAAAAACCTGAAAAGGAAACTAAAAAAAAAATCGCAGCCAAATTTCAATAAATAGAAATGGAATCATGCCATTAGGCAGCTCTCTTTAACCTCAAGTAAAAGTCCTATTTACCCTGGCTCAGCAATCAGCTGCTTTGGTAGTCTCCTATGCATGACCTGGTCAGCACGGGAAGTCTTCACCCCTTACCCACTCTCCATCCAGCTTCCACCTCCAGGGCTGCCTGCTGTGGAGGACAGCCCACGGAAAATCTCTGGAGATCACTCCTGCACTTCCAGATCTCTTCCTCCTGGCAGAGCACAGCTGCTTAGAGCACCAGAGCCAGCCTGAACACAACACATAGTAAATCAACACCTCTCTTTGCTTACACTACTAATGACACGCTAGATTACTAGCACTTAATTGAATTTACTTTTCAGTGTGTTTTTTACATTTTGTTTTTCTATCAGCTGAGACAATAAAAATCAATTCCTGTAGGGCAATTTAATTTAGGTTTACACCGTGTTTTATATTCAGATTTTCAGTGTTGTAACATTTGTGTGGCAAATCTGTGCAGGACTGTTTTTTAAGTACTTCTGTAAAATTAAAGTAAACCCATACTGAGGGTAGACACTTTAACAAGCAAAATACTTAAAAAGCAAGTTAATATGAAGGAAAAACAATATAAGGGAGAAAAGTTACTTGGCCAACTGAAGCAGATTGGTTAGAGAGATCTCATACACATGCAAGAAATACAGTTACATGTATAAATATTTGGAGGACTGGTGACACAGATAAATAGTTACTAACTTTTTTTCTGATGAGTTTTATATTAGAATTGATACAAAATACCATTGAAGTCTTCCCCCTTGGGCAAAACTACCTACCATATAAAAGGTCTCGTTTGTGAAAAACATCTTCACATGCTGAGCTTTGTGGATCAAGGATGTTTGTGGGGATCTACAGGTTGTCTGTAACTCACAGTGCATGAATTTAACCATGGAGCAGGCTGGTTGAGACTGTGCATGGGTCTTGTGGTCTGTCCCTCCTGCTCAGGAAGGGTGGAGCAGTGTGATAGCTGCTGTAGGGAAAAGGGAAGTAATTTCAACCACTACTTAGCACCCTACCACTTCCCTGGAGAAATGACCGACTCTAATATATTTTGCTTTTCCCAAATTATTAAATAAAGACCCGGAGATAATTTTTTTCTCCTTGCTGATGGGCTTTGCTGCTTTCTGGGAGCAGGAATGTTTATTTGGAGCAAAGGGCTTTAAAAGACAAGTATTTAGTGTTAGGAAGTTCAGCCTGAGGAGTGATTTTACTTTAGCAGATTTAAATATTTCTAATAACTTTAATCATTCTTATTCAACTGTGTAATAGCACGTATGAATTAGGCAACTAACATTTCAATATGTTTCTTTCTCACTGGACAAGGCTATAAATTTCAGGGCTATGTACTAGGCGTCCAGTAGAAGTGGCTTGTTCCCATTTTACCGTGGTGTAGTGCAACACTAGACAGGGAAAAGATGCTCTGTACTTTGGGATAAACATCTGTGACTGGAAGGTGACATTTTGATCTTAATTCACTTACTCAGACAAGTTTACTTCTGCTAGACCTGCAGAAAGTTTCCACTGACATTTCCCACTTTTTGAATTCCTAAGTGCCTCACCATTAGTTGCTGTTAGTGTTATTTTTTTTTATTTCACCTTCTGCACTGATGGAACCACCCTTGTGGGCAGCACTGGAGGTGGTTGTGCTTTCACCCAACACCACATTGCTGGGGGCACTTGGAGGTTTAACCAAACTCTCTTTGGTCTTGGAGGTGCCAGCGTGTGTCCAGAGCAGGGATATGTGTGTTAAAAATGCAACAATACCCACACATATCTGCTCCTGGGGGCTCGGCAGGGGAGAGGCAGAGGGAAGAGGAGAGGAAAGGATGTATGCATTGCTGGAGGAAATTTGTAGTGCATGAGTGCAGTGTGTATTTCTGTAATTACTTTTTGTTTCTTCTTGGCGTCTGACTGCATCTCTTGTCCTTCTGCCTCCAGCATTTCAGTGCCACCTCTGAAAATTAGACAGAGTGGTTATACCTAACAGCTCCAACCAGCACATTAGTGGGGCTTGAGTGACATTTTTTGTTTGCAGACTTCACTCGATCTTTTATGCAAATTGAAAGGAAGAAGTTAAAAATAGGATTACGTTTTTAAGACAAGTAAATCCACACGTGTTACACTGCAAAAGAAATAGTCTCCTTCTTCCTCTAGAAAATTATTGATCAAAGTTATTCAAATCTGCACTTAAGTAGATAAAATGGCAAATGTACATGGTAATGAAATATAGTATTTCATGATGTATATTATGAAATAGAAGAGAATGAGATTATTTCTTTAAGCCTATCAATTATTAAATTATCATTAAATGTATGTATATAAATAATTCTAAAAGACTTTCTGATTAGATTACTTTGATATGACAGAACACATTGTGATTATTCTTTGATGCTTTGCAATAAGGATTTAAATTCTAAGTAGATTTCAGGAAGATTTTCTTTTGAAACAGCAGCAAGAGGTAATGGGTGGACAATACCTAATGAAGCAGAACAGGAAACAGAAGCGACTTTTTAATTTAGGGAATTAGTTTCCTGTGTAAAAGATGACGGACTTACCATCATACAGATTTTTGGGGGGAAGTTTCATTCAGTTTATTAGATATTCAACATTCAGGGCATTCAATACAAACTGTTTTGCTACTACTTGCAATACTGGAAGACCAAAGGAGAGTGCTCTTGTGAACTTTGAGATCAGGAGATCTGCAGAGAGAAGATTTGTACCTCAGTGTAAGTGCTGAGCACCAGGAGGATTACATGCTCTTCCACATAAAGGAGAATATAGCAGGTTTTCATCTTTCCTTTTGCAAAGATGGCAGCAATCTGTAGTGCTGGGGAGGACTTTTCCCTTCTTCAGTGAGGTGTTGAAGCACCACGCTGAGAGAGCGCTGGGCCGAGAGGAGCTTGGAGCAGAGGTGGCTGGTGTTTGCTGGGCTAAACAAGGGATTTGGGTGCCTGGAGCCTGAGTGAAGAAGAAGGTTTAGAAAACGGGGAGCAGCAGAGAGGAGCAGGGATGAAGGCTGCATGTGGTCTAAAGGACAAAGGAAGCAGGATTTTTGCAGATCCTTGGCATTGAGCAGCGATTACTAGAGAAATGTTCACATAATTGAGAGGTGTCTGAGAAATGTAAACGGGAGAGTTTGAAGGTGGGCAAGTGCACAGCTCAGCTGTGCTATCAGCAAGGTGTTTCCAAAGCTGATGAGCAAAGCACTTCCCTTGGCCCATTTATGACAAGCCAAGAAAGGAGCAGGGCTGTACTGAAATATGTGTGGTAGGAGCCCCATTCATGCGAAGAGGCTCCATTCAGGGCCTCACAAAGGCTATGAGTCAACTGCAAAGAAAGGAGGCATTTCACAGAAACTGAAGTGTGACCCTTTGTTTTGCCTGACCCCAAGGTCCTCGGTGACACAAAAGGGGACCCCAGCACTGATTCTGCAGCAACATATGCCTGTTGTGAGTGAGTGTATTTGAGGAGCAGTGACAAAAAGGAATGACCTGAGGTTCTTGTTTCCAGCCCTTGTTTCCCAAGGGACTGTCAAGGAGGGAGGGAGTCCTGAGTGCAGCCTGACTGAGGTGAGGAGATGAGGGTGCTGGAAAGCTCTTCCGAGTGGATGCATTTCCCTTGAAAACCTCTCCTGAAATGCATGATCTAATCATCCACATGTACAATCAGGACACCTGGATAAGGAAGTTTTTAGATTTTGCTCTGCAAAGTCTGTAGAAGTAAATATGTCTTTTATTCAGCTGTTATGTGAAGTGGGATTTTTCTAATTTAGGACTGGCAAGGGATTAGAGTGTCTTAGTAACCCTTGTCTTTGTTTTAACCTGCCATTAGTCCATGACTACTTTCTTTCACAATCAAAGTAGACATTAAAGGGATGTTTTGCTTTGCTCTTTTCATTATTCCAGAGAGCTGTAAGTCCCTATTAAAGTTCATGATGGCATTAGGGTGCAGAACGATGGATTTAAAGGTATCATAAAACTCTTCTGGTAAGCAGTAGTCCCCAAATATATTCCAGTTGTGACCTGAGAGAGGCTGCTGGAGGCATCCCAAGCAGCGATGCATTGGCGCTCTGCAGATCCTCTGAGCTGAGGAAATTCATTTGCATATGGATGCCATGCTAAGGAGGCCAGCCCGGATTTCATTACTGCTAATGATGTGTGTGGGAGAAGTGATTTAGTTTATAGCCAGTGCCAGGCATGGCACAATGAGGAAGTACTTAATTCATACAGAGATCTTTCTTGCTTCTAAGACCTAAAAATCAGGGGATTTCAAGCAGCTCCAGTGTTACAGAAGTGGTGTCTTCATGACCATGAACAGAGCTGTGGCTGAGGCGAGGGAAGGAGGGAGAAGGAAGCATCAAGATGTAGTATTGATGTCATGGAGGAAAGGATAGGAGGAGAGATGAAAGGGAATGAAAAGCAGACGAGAAGAAAGACCAACGGAGGATGGAAAAAACCAGCAGGGAGATCTGGCTGTGCAGGAATTGTGGCTGCCAAGGCTGGACATTTGGACTTGGGAAGTGACAGAATTTTCACTGGGTCTTTGCTATAGTTTTCACGACTCAAGATGCAGGCAAGCACTTTGGGCTGGGGTAAGATGTTCATCTTCAGAGACAAGTTTCTGAGAACTGAAAAGGAGAAAAGGGACCCCAGGGTAACACTGGAGTTGGAGTAGCCGGGAGTTGCTGCACTGCCTGAAGGCATCTTCCTACTCCTCTGGAGTCACCTCTGCTTTCCTGTTGTGATAGGCATTGCCTCAGGCAAGGGGGATCGGAGAGGGGCCTGGGGGCAGATTCTTGGCATCTGCTTCAGGGGTCAGAGGGACTGCTATGCTCAGGCAGCTTCAGGAAGAGCTTTTTGAACTGGGATCAGTGTCTTGGGTGGCCTCTCAGCTGTGCATAATAAATCCATCAAGCAGAAGAAAGAATCCAGAAAGAAGGAAGGGGTGAGTGAGGGGAATAAAATCAGAGGGATTAAGGCACAGCACGGTGAAAGAGTGTCTAGAGCACACACTGCCCCCAGAGGATGTGTTGGGACAGAATTTAAAAGGTTGAGAAGGCTTGGAGGAGGAACCCAATTCTGGGGATTATGGGTCCCAACCCCTCTGGTGTTTTATACTCTCCTGCTCTCATTGCAGAGGGTAGCAGGGAAGAAGGGCTGTGAGCTGCTGCCCAGTGCTTGGGCATGGGATATGACCATCCATCTGCAGCTCACAACATGAAAACCTGAACAAAGATCTTCCAAGAGGAATTACTCCTGCCTTATTCATGGCACAGCAGCTGGTTGTAATGAATTTTAACTGTTTGGCTGCAATCACCCACAATGCACGCAATCAAAAGGGTTATGGCCCTGCTCACTCCTGCAGCAGCCTGGAAATGCTATCTCTGAAAACACAGGATGGTTTTGGGAACCTTGATTTAAGCATTGTTGTTCTGCAATTTTCTGAAGAGGGAAATCAGCTGGTCAGTTGGACAGGGGGATGTGAACACCACTTCAGTAATCTGTGAATGGGAAATGCAGTTTGGAGAGTTCCCTGATTTCTGCTTCATCTGAGTTGAACCCAAAGGGTATGGAACAGTGACATTTAGCTGGGGTTACTGGAAATTAAATATTGTTTACTTGATATTGCAATTGAATTCAGAACAGCTGTAAGATGTCTTTAAAGAACAAGCCCCAGCTTTAGCATTTGTGTGTCCCTGAGAAAATACTGAGATCTGCTGAACTGATGGCCTCTGTATGTGGTTTTAGGCCAACTGTGTGCTCTTGAATGTTTTAGTTTGTGCAAGTCATTTGAAGATCTTCATACCCAGCTGTCTGAAAACAGCACACAGACTTCACCAACTAGAAGAAATTAGAAAGATGGTTTATCATTAAAGATGCAGGAATCAGCTAAATTTGGAGAGGATCTGAAGAGCAAAGGTGAGACAAAACAACATTCAATATTTCCTAGATCCAGGGGAAAAAAAATGGAGAAAAAAGAGATTATGCCAATGCAATATTTTTACTGGGCCTTTATTGGCAGACTGAATTGTGTTGGGGATGGCTCATTTCTCCTCAGCAACAACAGCAGGTTTTAAATAATGCTTTATATTTCCCAGGTTTAGCAGATGAAGGAAAGTAATTACTTGGGAGGCAAATAGAGCAGATTTGCAAATAGAGGAGAATGTTTTATGGCCAGACTTGCAAAGATTTGGCTTCTGCAGATGCCAGAAGACTCTGCATCTGCTTTAATCAATGTGGGTTGGTCCTTGCTGATTATTTCTTTGAGATCCTGATGGTTCTTAAGGCAATAGCTTTATATTATCCAATACAATGTGACTGTAAAGCTTCACAGAGAGGGCAACTTACCTGCAAATTCAAACTGCACAGCTTTTGAACTGTAAGAACTTCTGGCTCAGAGAAGTCTGGGTTTTGTGTTTTGTTTTGTTTTTGAAATGTCATTGTTCTTTCATGTCTGTATTTAGGACCTGTTGGCCTTGAGATGTTGTACGGCTGGGCTTGTAAACACTTGGCTTCTACAGACACCAGAGGACTCTCTATTTGCTTTGATCAAGAGAGTCTGATTGTTTCTTTGAGATCCCCGTGGTTCCTGGGGTGGTAGTTATAGATGATCTACAACTATATTAACGTTCAGCTTTTCTTCACAAAGAAGGCAACTCACCAGCAGATTTGAAGCTGAATGTTCTGCTCAGTTTATTAGCAAATGGCTGAGAGAAAAACAAAAGAGCCTGGAAACGCTGAGCAATGCAGCGGTGGGTGTAGAGGCCCTGTGGTGTCACCTTGACTGCTTTAGACTTCATGACGATTGAATTGGGTTGGAGTGTGATGGGATTGGGTCTCCCTGTATGTTTATCTCCCCCTGAAATGGATCTTCTTTAAGGTAAGATCTTCTTTAAACATAAGAGGCAAGGAGAGAGGGGAGAGGGCAGGCAAGCACTGTATATAGCATCTGTAATGTTTAATTATACGAGACAGGGATTTTCCAATATGCCTTGCAACACAAAGAACATTCAGCTATCAGCATCACACTATATATTTTCTAAATCACAACACCCACGCATTTCCTTAGCCAAGTAGAAGTTTTCCCTCCATGGCTGCATAGCTAAAATTAGCCTGAAGGTCAAATCTGAATAGAAATACCCTTATCATTGAATGTACTGGGAATGATTGGTGCAATGGGCTCAATTTTCCCATCGAAAACCTTCATTTATTTTTTAAAATAACAGTTGCTTTTACAGTCAAAGAGCTTGGAGAAAGGCAAAATGAGGCCTGCTGTATAAAATCAACATCAATATTCTGCTTTCACTGCAAGGCTATTTTTATAGCCAACTATTTTAAATGTAACAAGATGGGTATAGTGAGCCACAGTGTAAAAGATGCACCAAGAGGATTCTGAATAGCAAGGCTGCGCACAGACAGAAAGAAATGTGAAAGAAAGGCCTTGAAATTTGGAAGATGTTTGTATTTGAAGACAGACACAATGAAGAAATCTAAGTTAAGAAATGTATTGTTGAGAAGTGAATAGTTCAGATCTAAAAATAGTTTTTTAACCTGCAGTTGTATTATGTGAGGACTAAGCAGCCTATGCTGCATAAACGCAAAAGCACCGTCTTGCAAGAAGTGCATTTATCAGCCACAGTGTTTTATTGAGTGCTTTAATAATACAAGTGTACATCAACTGATCCACAGTCAAAAGTGGCAGGTCCCTAAGAAATTTACAAGCACTTTTTTTTTTTGTTTTTTAAGTAAATCAAAATACATATTAATTTGTTCAATGCAGTAGCCTTTTGTGTGGGAAACAGAAGGCTAGTGATAAACACAGTCTTAGTAATGCACAGTGATTCTTGATTTTAAGCTTTTATACAAAACTTGTTCCCAGTAGCATGCACCCACCATTAAAGACTTCAGTACAAAAAAATAACCCTAAACACTACATTTAAGTAGAAACGAGATATAATTCTGAATTTGTTTGTTTTCCCCAAAACCACATGAAAGAAAAAAAAAAACCAACCCCACACATTAATACAAAGCTTTGTGATAAAGCTCTATACTATTACAGATCCAACATTCTTTGCACTGATAACCAAAATTCCCTGTCTACATTTGAGGGAAACAACTTTCAAGTTAACAGAACAAAAAAAAAAAAAAACCCAACAAAAACCAAAAACCCAGAACAAATAAAAATAAAAATAAAACCAACAAACAAACAAAAGAAAGGACAACCTTTTGTCACAAAATGGTTCAAAATTTAATAAAAAATAAGAATGAAGGGAAGGGCTATTGATGCACTTAGTGAATGTGCTTGCACAGGTCCAGCAAATCCTAGAGGAGGTTCCTATGTGGCGTATCGCTTGGTCCACTGTCTGGCCATTCTGTCGTGCTCTGCTCTGTTAGTCATGTACTGAGTGGCAATGCTTCCAACCAGGGGGTCAGCTGAAAAGGAAACACAAACCGTCAAACACACGCCGGCCTCGGGAGGGTGGAAAAGCTGTTTTTAGATCCACATTCGTTCAGTTCTCTGAGGTCGAAGTGCAAGAACAAGGTGCCTACATATACGAGCCTCGTTTTCCAAGGATGGAAGGAAGAAGATGGGGGGGGAGATGGATGGTAGTTAGCTGTACATGTCTGGTAAACATATAACTGAAACAATTTTCCGAAGTTTTACCTCACAAAAAAATGTTCCGATAATTTTATTTTGAGCTGAAATTCACCTTCAGGTGACGTAATTTATTTATGGTATTAGACTCCCACAAGTATGTATTTCTCACCTAAGAAGAAGATGAGGTCTAATTCTATTATCAGGTTCAATGTTGTTTTATTTTTTTAAAAAAATACTTTTAGTTTCAAAGCATAAAGAAATATAAGGAATTAGGGCAGTAGGTACTATTTTCAAAGCAACAGAAGTTAATTCCAAACTTTGGGAATTGTTATTTAATTTATGAGATCTTTCTGAGCATTCATATGACCAGAATGCTGCATGATATGATCTGTTTCTATGAATTACTTCACAAATAATTAATCTAAACCAGTCAGTCCCCTAAGAAAAACAATCCAAGACAAAGCATTCCCATAAGTGACTGTATTGCATCAACATTTTTCTCTTTCAGACAACACTTTCCTCTTCTCAATTTCAGCAGACAAAATGTATAGAGGTTTTCCCTTTTTTAAGGGTAACCCATACTCTTGATATTTCTGCTGCAACTTTCTGAGATTGTACCATGCAAGTCCAGAGGCACTGATACCACACTTTTCCTTGACTTAGGACAGATGAATACGACTTCTTGTGAAAGCCAGGTAATAATCACCTTTTATTTGTCTGAAGATGGTGCCATTGAACAACATCAACATCAGCTTTCCTGGTACAGTTGTAATCTGAGCGTGGTGCTTGCACTATCAGCCACTGAAATTCTCGGGACAAGATGTCAGGCCTTCTGTCAAGCAGAGTAAATCTGGACTTTTTTGTTTGGTTGTTGACGATAAGAGTTTATGATAGGGGAAATATGTTGGCTTAGTCAAAAATTGTTTGATTGGCTGACTGCCAACCTCACCGAATATTGGTGAGTAATATCTCATGAAAAAAATTCTTTGGCCTTTCATGCATAACCTGCACTTTCAGGAAGAGCCTGTAATTTGAATGCTAAATTTGCACCTTCTAAATCAGTAACACAAGTTATCACTGTGACTGCAGTGTACTATGTCCCTGTAGTCCCAGTCCTGCAAACACTTACTGCATGTGCTTACCTTTAATATCTTAATATATCCAGAGGAGGTCACTGAGGCCTGGACTTGATTATTTTTACATGCATGAGTGTAAAAGAAGCATATCTGGTCTAAGATAGATTTTAGAAGTCATGGACTAGAAAGTATATCACCTTTAACTCCTCAGCAAAGGAGAAAAACTATGTAGGGGATTACCTGAGGGATTTTGTCCTTTGCCAAGAGGAGGTTACGAGTCTATCGGCATTTAGGTAGCAAAAAGTTATCTGTGGCTGGAATGAGATTTGAGAAGCACTGCAGGGTAACTGGGGAAGATGGGCAATGGGAAGGGGCAACACTTCACACAAGATTTCCCTAAACAGCAACAGGGAAACCTTGTCATAGTGTAATGGTAGCTTGGGGACGAGAGAGAGTGCCTGAGAGCACTGCAGCAAATTCCCACACCCTCCTCGGACACCATGCCCCTGTGCAAACAAACACTTCCACAGACTCGAGGAGAAATCGAGACTAAGGGCTGAACTTGAAAGGAATCCTTGAAGCAAAATTTGAAGCATATCCTGGTTTTCATGCTTCTTGGGGAAGGTGGGGTTTGGCCTCTGAGGCATCTGGCTGGGAAGGGTTGCAAGAATATCACGGCATTACCATCTGGAATGCGTCAAGTTGTTATTGAGGTTTAGTGTGTATTTGAAGTGATGCCTCTGAGATCTTTATAAAACCTTGTATGAGTCAGTGAACAGTGATGTGCTGTACTAAAGGTTTATCTAGTTCAAAACTGAAAGTTTTTTTATGTGCAGGATGAATGTTTCTGTGAAAGCACGTCTTTCACATTGAGAGCTGTAAATTGATTACCTTGATATACTACAAGGATACTGAGGATCACATCATCATCCCCAACCCTGGATGATAATTAGAATGTTTGGTTTCTTACTGTGGGGTTCCATCTATATCTCCTTTTAGGAGCAAGAACATATTTCAACAATATACATCTTTACAAGGCTTTGTAAGATGCAGGCTCTTCACCCCACCTCCTCCCAGAAGGGGAGGGTGTCTCCTTTCCTCTGGGATGAGACAATGAGTGAGAAGAGTTCTTGGTAAGAAGGTAAGGAAATCTGTTGAAGCCCAGTAATGCAGAGAACTGGGCTGTTTATTTATTCACATGTGCAAGCCTTTGTCTCTGCAGTGTTTTGTTTGGCAGTTGAGGTCTACAAAGCTTTTGTTGTAGGTGTGTAAATTCCTGCTGAGTGACATGAGAATCAACTATCAATCATCTCAGGTGCTTCCCCTAAGCCAGTGCCTCCCTCCTTTGGTGTCTGCCTGTATGAAACAAGACTGTGGAAGCAAAGAGAGGTCCTTGCTTGCTGTAGCATGAGCAGGACCAGTTGAACCCACAGCCAGCTGCCAAGAGAATGCCACTAAAAGGTACTCTCAGTAATTACAGATATGACATTGATTTTTTTCAACTTGGCTGTATGTTTTATTGGTTATTACAATATTGAATAAAACACCAAACCCACAGTTTGGGAAGGTCACGTGCTCATTTGAGACTGCAAACTGAAGAAATAAGAAAATAGCTACTGACTGCGAGGCTCAGCTATTTCACCTCTCTGTCAGAGGGTCTGGAGGTGTGTTACACGTAGATATTTATGAGGACTTCAAAAAGGACACTTCAGTAGGTGTTAGAAGAACTGGCTTATTTTAGCAGTTGCTGTGAAGCCATAAAGCCATCAGGAGGCACAACTGCTTTATTTGGGAAGCCAGGACAGCTGGCGAGGAAGGACATTTAAACTTCAGGCCAGAGCCACCCAACCAGGGGCACGCTGGCCAATTTGAAGCAGCATGCAGCGTTTGTGCCACAGGATGTCAGGACAGTGTGTGAGCTCCAGAAACGCCATCGGGCTCTCCCTGCATCAGTGTGGGCAGCTCCAGCCAGCCAGCAGGCCCAAGGAGACACACCTCTCAACACTTCATGAGCCACGAGTCACCACTGCTATGTAATTCACTGTGACGGGCCATAACGTGGAGATTACAAGATAAATTGAAGCATCTTAATTAAAACAATTAAAAGATTTAACTCTCAACATGCACAAGCCTTTTTTATAGTATCCAAGTCCTACAAAATACCAAGTATGAGGAAGAAATCCTACAAAATACCAAGTATGAGGAAAAAATAATAGTTCCCATTTACCCCCCTAAGCTATGTAGCACATGGCTGGGCACCACCTGGTGCTCAGCTGGGCTGCACTGTTTAAGGGGTATTGTGAAATATCCATTAGTAGGGCCAAATATGTATTTATAAAACAACCGCTGCATAAGCTATCTAATTAAGAGATGAAAAGAAAAACCGGATCTCAAAATTCATAACAACATTATCCCCTTGTTTCCATTTCTCACTAGCAGAAAACTATTTCTTCTTTTCCATTTGTACATATCTGTGGTTTTATTCTTGATTCTAGAAATTTGTTTCTGTAACTAGTAAACCGCTCTAGTTTTCTCTCCCTTTTTTTTCCCCTTTAAGAAGTAGCATGATTCATCAATGAATCAGGATTCATTTCAGAATTTGACTCTAAACAGGACTGTGTCCAAATGGCAACAATAACCAGGGGATAAGAGTATAAAGCTATGCTAGAAATGTGTTATCAAAACAATCTAGTGAAAGAAATTAAAACAAACCCACAACAAATTAATAAACACAGCCTATCTATGCAACTCGTGTCCTGGCAGGAGAGATGTTCTCTTGGATCACCAGATGTGTGGTGGCTGGCTTGAGAGCTGGGATGGCACCTCCATCCACAGGAATGGGCTTCCCAAGCCTTTGGGGTGCTGGTGGCTGTGCCAGCCAGGACGAGGCAGGGTGCCCCGTGACCCTGTGTGGCACTCAGCAGCACTGGATCCCAAGAGCAGGTTTGCAGGTGGCACTGGCTGGGATAGCCACATGTAGGCAGCACGGGAAATCCTGTTCTGGCACACACCCTCAGCTCACCGGAGGGGCTGCCGCAGCTCTGTGGACCTGGAAATCTTTCAGGCCTTGTAATTTACTGTTCCGTCCAACCTCAGACTCTGAACTTCTAAAAAGCCACCCTAGGATACCTCTGTGACCTTTAACTTGTGTAAAAGAAATTTTTTATTCCATACTCTGATGAACTCCATGCAAAATATTAACACACCAGGAATTACAGCATCGAATTTCATGTTAAAGGACAGTGCATGAGTAAGAAAAATATATAAAAAAGGCACCATATTATACAGGCAAGGACAGAAGCTATGGTTCAGCGACAGTTTACAAGGAAAATGTCAATCAAAAGAACTAGACTAGGAAAAAATCTTCAGGATGATTTATAGGAAGACTGCAGCTGCTAAATCCTTCCTCACCTCACCATATGTAATCCTCATGTTATATCAGAATTCATGAAATTGCCCTGTATTTATATGGTTTTGAAAGCTGGGTGAGCTGGAGCTTGTCCCTAGCTTAAAAAGGTTGGATGCACTGCTCTACAATACCTTGTCATCTTCTTTT
Organism: Daphoenositta chrysoptera; assembly: GCA_013397915.1. Lineage (NCBI taxonomy): Eukaryota > Metazoa > Chordata > Aves > Passeriformes > Daphoenositta > Daphoenositta chrysoptera. The sequence continues at coordinate 709,268 of VZRO01000464.1, read as the reverse complement.
GCAGCCACTTAATATGACTGTATAAGGAAGAACATTTGTGTCTCATGTCTGTTGTAAGGCTAATCAAATTTGCAGTTCAATTCTAGGGAGTTAATGCTATTGGGGATTTGGATGAGCTGAGGTTTGGTCATTACAAAATTTCAGCTGTGTTTAATGCTAGTTAAACTGCTTTATCATTCAGAAGACAGACTATAATTCTTCTTTAAAACTACTTTCCCCCCAAATAAATGAAAATATATTGCTACACTGTATTTTTCTCGGCTTGTATTTTTACAGCTATTTCTATGTCAGCAAATAGCAATTTCAGAGCAGAATTCATCTCCTGGGCTTTGCAATGCTCTTTTAAAAATACAGCAAACATACTCTAGTGAAATAAAAAATGGAGATGGTGTGTTTAACAGCTTGATTTCAATGTGCCTTCCCCATCAACCACACAATATGCAATGAAATTCAATTGGTAATGCCAACATGGTTAAAGAGACACACATTTAGACTTAAAATGTACATTATGGGTGTTTGTATGCATTTTATATATTTTTTATGAGCATTTATAAAGTAGAATTATATTTCCATTGCAGTATTTTGCAGTTTTAATAGAGAACAGCTGATGGAGCCAGTTATTACACCACCACAAGTGGGTTCTCAGAAAGATTTCTGGAGTACCTTAAAACCTAAAAAACCACAGCCTTATAAAAGTCTCACCGTTTCTTCAGCCAAATATCTAGAATGTACTTTTTTCCTTGGTCCAGTTTTAGATTCAGCTCTGTACCAGGTTGTAAAGAGTTGGGCTCCAGCTGAAGAGCAGAATTAAAGTGGAAGAATTTCCAAAGGTTAGATGTAATTTGAAGGGTCTTATTCCTTCTGAACTTATTCCTTTTGACTCCCTGCTCATAGCTGTGAGAGCATCCCATTGAGAGGCTCTACAGAACTACCTGTACTGAAACATCAGTCAGCAAAAATCAAATGTTTCCTATCCTTTGGACAGGATGTGAGATAAGAAACAAATAAGTAATTTTCTAGTTATTTAATTCAGTTACACATTTAGAAGAGTTTTAGGTTTAGGGAATACTACTTCTTCTTGTTTGTTTCTTTCAGGACAGCCTCTCTTTCTAGATAGGCTGTATTTGTTTTTCAGTTAAAAAATGTGGAGTGCTTCAGCTTTTTTTTTAAGGAAAAGTCGATGTGCTCTGTATGTCATCTACAGGATACCTGCCTTGGAGTCATCTTTATACAGCACTACAGGCAGGATTGGTTACCCCAAAACCAAACCTCCCCAGAATAAAAGTTTATATTTTCAGTAACTACATTTTGTTTGGTGGTTTCATTGCAAATAGCAGTGCAGGACAGAATATGCAGTGAATATTGCAGTGAAAGCCAAGATTTCTGAATCCAATTTTTGTTGGTTTTAATATTGTACCAACCTTTAAGNAAAAAAAAGAAGAAAAAAAAATAGGGTCGGGGCAACAGCAGAAACTAATACTTTACCCAAACACCAGTTTTCTTAACAGCAAATGCTGACAGCTTGATTCACACCAAAACCACCTTTAAACTTGATTTAAAAATTATTTAATATATAATTATACTTATGTTGTTTTCAGTGGTATCCAGGTTAGTGTTATAAAAAGACCAGCCAGTGAAAACTGCAAAGGCAGTGTGAGACATGCTATACCACATATGTCACAGAACAATTTAGTACTCCAAGAGGAAGGGATTAAGAGAAGATGAATTGTTTGTGAGTAATTTTATTTATAGTGTCACTTTGCCTTGGGAAGTTTTCATAGTTAGCCACATATCACCTGTTTCAAACTGAGTGAACTCCTAGAAGACCATGTTAAGGATACTGTGAGTCTTGATGTAGAAAATGAGATATGTGAAATGCATCATAGTGATCTTAGAGCAGCGGTGCTGCTCTCTTTTGCTATCATTAATAATAATGCACAGACGAAGTAATTCTTTGGAGGCAGAGACAGGTGAAGTGGCACACTGAATTACTCTACTAACCTTTCACCTTTGGAAAGAGTGCTCCAAGGCGGGGCACGGGTGAAAGGGAGCGCGGCAGCACTAATCCCTGTTTGTGCGGCAATAAAACGGGCGCGCGGTTGGGAGCCTGATCAACACACGCGCACGAACTGGAACAACAGCGTGATTCAAGGCAGAACAAAGGGTGGGAGCAGGGCTCTGAATTGCTTTACACAGCCTACAAGCTGAACTACAATTTATTCCTGACTTTCACAAAATCACAGTTTCAACTATCTGCACAGAATGTATTTAACCATATGCGGGGCTCTTTGAAAGCCATACAGAAGAATGGTCAAGTGATCAATAAACATTGTATCAAAAAAAGAGAACAAATAAAATTAATTATTTCAGTAAAGAAAAATGGTTGTCACTAGAGGAGAAAGGAGCAAATTCTAGAAAGATGAAATATCTACCAGGAAAAAAGTCAGTGAAGATAATATTAATTTTAGAAATTTTAATTCACATTAGAAAACATACAATATGACATAAAATGAAGTCTGCTGCTCATTTCAGGAACTAGTTTAGCAGGTATGTCTGGTCACTTCTCAACATTCAATAGAAACATTTCAATATATATAGAAAGCAAGTCAAATGGTCTTATAGAGGTGCCTTATCTTCCCACCTGCGAAGCTGGACTAAAGCTTTTCCATCACCCAGGCTAAAAACTGCAAGGTATCTGGACACTTTCACAAATGTGGCTGTACAGATGTATATCACAAAAAGATTGCTATCCATGACTTGACTCTAAATTTTGAGTTCTGTAGAATTGCCAGAAACACATTTGACTGTTAAGTTTGCATAGTGATTGCAGTTACACAAATATTAAGGCATATGTGACTTGATTACAATGTCCAAACTGTTCTCTGGAGACAAAAATGTTACCTAGCTTCAAAAATAAAAGAGCTCTGCAAATCTAGTTTAGGAGACATCCATTTACTAAAAGAACCATTTTGTAAGCATGGAGGGAGAAATTCATTCCTCTCTCTAGACTTGTGTTTGATTGCTGTCAGGCTACCTACCACAGACCTGTGTGAAATATGAGGCTGCCTAAGCAAAAGATGTTTCAGAAATAAGGAGTATTATCTGGCCCAATTTTATTAACGCAGCTCTTAAAGGAAACTGTTGGCAGTGATTCATCTCTGTATCTTGCCAAGGGAAATCATTCTTGTTTAAAGAGAAAGATTTTTTTTTTCAGTCTTCAGTTTTTAGCAGCATTTCTATAAACTTCACTGGCTGACTGGGAGTTAGCTGAGGCAATCATGGATCAGCGAGGCACAGTGTACTGATCCTGAAGAGTTGTCTTTAATTAAGGAAGAACATGCACCTATTAGAAGTGCCAGTATGCTGGAACAATTAAAATTCTGAAATAGAACACTTCACTTTGATGCTTGGATGCGTCTCAATATTAAAAGCACAGATACATTAGCAGTGTGTCTGTTCATAATAACGAACTCAATTGAGAAGCAGTTGTTGTTATTAGAAAAAAAAATAATAAAAAGGTGTTAGTAACTGTAGAACTTAATTTGAAAGACATTACATGGCATGTGGTTTGATAAAATTTGAAGAAGTTACAGCAATATGCATTTACCTTGTGGAAGATGGCTGTGAGTGGATAATAAGAAAATCACAGCCCTCGGATCTCAACATGCTGTCAAGCAACCAAAATGCTGAGACCCATAATTAAACTGGCTTTTATCCATAGGGTCATAACTGTATTTTCAGAAAAGCACCAGGGATGTGATTTTTTTTGTGTGTCTGAAAACTCACTAAGGGAGGGATAGCTATTCTGTAGGAATGCTCATGTGTTTGGCACTTCTTCCATCTTGAGATAATGGAACCAGTTTTCTTCTGGATTTGTTCCTCCTTATTTCCCACTAATCACCTCCTCCAGGCAAAGGATTGACCTATGGGTCTTACACATCCTGAACAAACAGTTTAACCCCTAAGCAGCTGTGGGTAAAGCTCTTCTCTGTGACCATGCTTTGTGGGGTGTTAGACATCCTATAACCACGTGTACCAAAGGTAGATTGCTCTGCAAGATAACCAGGAGGTGCTACGGGATCCACTGACCGTGTGGATTCCCAGAGGACAGGGAGGGGAGGACGTGTTACTGCATGGTCTGGTCTTCTAGACACTGAGAGAAAAATGAGTCCTAAAGCCCTCGTCACTTTTAGAAGAGTGTTTATATATGAGCAATATCAAAAATCTTCAACTTAAACACACCCCTTTTAGGTCAGATGCAGGAGTCATCTGAATCCCGCTCTTGAATCTATCTGTTTCTACCTTTATTGCAATTCATCTTTAGGAAATAGAAAAGCTTACATATGTTATGAATGCTGCTTATTTCGGTCTAATCTGATTTTCCCCGTCTCGTCCTATTAAATCTCATTATTAATCTGTCAAATTTAAATCCAAATCTCATTATTAATTTGTCAAATTTAAATCCAAAACTGCTATTAAGAATCCCATAAAAATGTCAAAAGAATACAAGAGGCCTTTATGTACAAAAGGCAGGGTTAGTGAAGAATTTTATCCCTTCTAAAAGGCCTACTAAATAAAACTCTTTCATAGCCCAGGGCCTGAAATCCCTTGGCAAGTTGAACATCCATTGGAACAGGAACAGGAACTTAGGTGTGCCTTGCATGAACACACCTCTTACTGTTACCCAGTAACACAAAAACAGTCAGGCCTCTCCATTCCCTATCTATACAGGCAGTGACTGAGGAATCAGCAGCTGAGTGAGGAAATAACCCCATTTTAGCAACCAACTGGACTATCCACTTCTAGATTTACTACAGAACATGAATATAATTATGCCTAATTGTGACCAGGTTCTAATAGGACTAAAAGGAAAAAAGAGGTTAAACAAATAACTAGCACTCATCATGTAGGCAAGTTTTGCTCTGGGATTAGTTGCAATGAAGTTCCATGGCAATGCTCAAAAAAGATTGAATTTGTGATATTTTACAGCAGTCATTTCATATTCAGTAACAGTTAAAATAACTTTATTTGGAAATCTTATCTTTCCTGCCTGAGGGGTCACATTGACTCCACTGGCATGCCTGACTAAATGATAATCACTTTGCAAAATGATTTCAGCATTGGCATAAAGAGTCCTAAGATTGAGCTGTAGAAAAAAGCTATACAAGGTAGAGATGAAAAAGACACAGAAGGTCATGAAGGAATTCCTTTTGCTAGTATAATATTATGTCTTACAGTAAGTTCTACTTTCATGCCACTTTATACAGCCACTTTATCTAATCAATATTATAAAAACCCAAGCAACGAGGATTCCAGCCCTTGAGAATTTTCTGAAATATAATTCATCTTGGAGCTGCAAATGCTCCACTCCACACACAGAAAGGGCTTTTTCTAAGCCTTGTACAGATGGAAATTCTACAAACAATTTACTAATCAAAGCTCTATTTCTGTATCCCACATGAATGTGAAATATTACAGTACAGCCCATCCTTAAATTTGGGACAATTGCACCATATATTTTGGTATTTAAGTAGCTGTCTACGACTCCATCTAATGCACCTGAACTTAATTTGCTGTGAAAATAGGGATTCTGAAACAGACACTGCATATAATTTGTTTTATTTGTTGCCTTTGATAGATCTGCAAAACTGTAAAAAACAAACAACCGTTTCCTCCTCCCCTGCTGAATAATGCAGAAAATTAGCCATGCAAAATACGAGAGACAAGTCTTGCAGCGGTGTAAATCATCTCTGAAGGTAGAATCTGAATGACTCAGGAATACTAATTTCTGAAATCTTACTCAAGAAAGTGAGAGACTAAATGATTTAATAGCTAACATATCCAGGATTATAAATTTTGCTTTTCAGGACTGACTCTCCTTTCTTATTGGGAATCTTTTAGCCAAATGTAGCAGGCTTCTTTTCAGGAGCTTAAAGTATGTGGAGCAGTGTGATTTCTATGGTGAAACAAAAATAATTGTATTTTAAGAACAGGAAGAATCAGTCTTAAAAATAGTTGTGCTAATTAGGGTCCTGAGGGTGGTTCTCAGGCACTTAGAAACGTATGGCAAGAAATTTGAAAATCTGTTCTTGCCTTCATGTTAAAAAAGGTACACAGGGAGAAAGAAAAACAACAAACACACAAAACAAACCCCCACTTAGTAAAATGGAACAAAGTCTAAATGAAAAATCTGGAGTACAAAAGCTCAGCAGGACTGATGCCAGTTAACTCCATCTGAGATTTGAGCTATTCGTACTAACTGGGAATAAAGAATATTAGATTAAATTATTCTGAAATTAGAAAATTCATGTAATTTTGATTTTCTAGTTTTATTTCTTTTTCCTTTAAATATATACAATTCTACTAGTGAGAAAAATATATCCAGTAGAATGGGTTAATCCTGGAAGTGATGTATCTACATCATTAAAAAAGAATTTTATATATATATATATATATGTAATTCCACTGTGATTAAAGACATGTCTGTATTGGCAGACAAAACCTGCATGAAACAAAGAAAATATACATTTAATGACTGTAAATTATGAGAGTGTATTTTGAAAGGCAGTTTACTTTCTATCTTGGAACTCATTCAAATTAAGCTAGAAATCTATATGTTATATATGAGAAATAACTAAGAGCTTTATTTAAATACTTCACATTGTAAACATTTAATGTTGATGACTTATTTTGGTCTTGGTTCACACAAAGATTTATTATGTGTATGCACTAAATTACCTGTCTTCTCTCTGAGGTAATGGGCATAGGAAACCTCCACTGGTAGTATTTTAAATTACACATGTTTATTGGAAAGAAAACGAATTGTAACCTTTTGTATCTGTAGCATCCATCACTCATGCATTTTCTCAAGTACTTTTAATTTAATGATGGTTGAGGCTAAGCTTAAAGAAACTCTGTGTTTCTTGAGCAGAAAACAACAGACTTTTAAAAGTCTGGTATGTATATTTATCATATAGCTTTTATAAGTTTCATGTAAAAAAACCCAAACCCAAAAGTCAGGGCTATATTTTTCCAGCTTTACTTTCATTTTGTGATAGAACTGTATTTTATATGTTCTAGAAACCCCTTCAGAGGAATAATAAAAATGAGGAACAGTTTAAGTGTTGTGACAAGACTCTTTTTTTTATGAGTGCCAGTTACATCCCTTTACATTTATTTCTTGTCACAGACGTACAAAGCCTCTTTAGTGATTTGGATTTTAGTCAATCTCTAATTTGATCAGATGCCATTTAATAAACTGATGGTTGGGCATTATTACGTCTGAAGTTCAAATTTTCACACTTCTCCTTCAGCAAAAATAAATTAGGAGCAGAAACATTATTGAAAAGGACAAGAAATCATTAACAGCATAGTCAACCTTTTCCATTTAAGGAATGGTTGAAACCTAAAGTGATTTCTTTGAGAAGGAAAAAACCCACAAAATAAGATGTGACAGGTAATTTGGTAAAGAAGATTAAAAAAAAAAAGTGGTCTTGTTTATCTTTTCCATAGTAAGAAAGGAACACAAACAAAACCCCAACACATTTAGGAAAAGTTAAAAGGAAGGAGATGCTTCATACACCAAATTGGTAAGCACACATTAAAAATACAGTGTAGGGATACCAGAAGGTGATTTAGGAAACTCAAAAAAGAATTAGAAAACTCGGTAGCCATGCACCACCTGAGCTACCACTGCAAAGGCTGTACAGCTCATGCTTCAGCACATAATCTGATTGTTAGCTGACGCTAGGAGGGAATTTCCTCTCCTGTGTATTACTGTGTGAGTAAAGTGCTTTGAGGGATTTTTACACTTTTCTCTGAACCACTGAGGGATGAGCAGTTGCAGGCAATGTACCTGGCTCAGTGAGTAGCACTGGTTTTCTGCTAGAGAATGACTGTACTCCTTCTAGTCATTATTCTTTGCAGAGTTCCAGATACATCAGAAAAAGAAAAAAAGACCAGGGTAAGTGCGTGTGTGACTGGCATCTGGAGCTACAGCTAATGACTGCATCATATAGTTTTGGATACCACAAAATCTCGATTTTATTTTCAAAAAGTAATCTCTGCCATTCGCTTTCTAAATTACATAAGCCCACCAATTTTCTTATGTAAATATTTCCAGACACTTTTTGGAAAAAAAAAATATTTAAACAGACTGTAGACTTCTGAAACCATAATGGGGGGTTTAAAACTAAGTATTTCTAAACAATCTTACTTCTATAGTTGTGTTAATCTTTTTAATGATGTCTTGTGAGCTTTGAATAGCCTAAATCTAAACACACTAAAAGCCTCTATGCTCACAAATAATGGTCTTCTACCCATAAGGTGTTGTCAAAGTGCAACTGAAAAGAGCAATGATTTAGGCCAACATCAATAGTAATCCTGATCCAAGCCTCCTCCCCCTGCACACATAATTAGGAGATATTCCAAGACATATTTTCCTGAGAACTACTAAAGGGATGACAGTTCACAAATGTTTTTCCTGCTGTTACAATAATCCCCACAGTCATGAGTTCACGTTGAGGGGACTTAGTCAACTGATAAGAACAAATCTTGTAACAGTTTCATCAGCTTTTCATGGCAAAGGAAATTAATTCTATTTCAATGCTTATCGATATGCAATTTTCATAATGTGCTGCTGCATTTCTTGCATTTACATCTGTTTAATTTCAAGTTTATAGATCATGTCCACAGAGTTTAAGACATATAGGTGTACATGTCTGCAAATATTTAAAGACCAGATGTATAGCAAGTCTCTTCCTGGCAGTGCTGAGAGGCTCCTGGTGAGACTTCAGATGTTTAAATCCCATGGGAAGTACCAAAAACCCTGCCAGCTGTCAGCCAGCAGCTTTGGGTGCCTAAATGCCTTTAACATATTGGTACTGTGTGTTCAGCTCAGAATATGAGAAACTGTAAGTGATTCAAACTGTAGAACAGAAGTTAGTGTCGTATACACACTACAGCACAACTGGTATAGCACGGGATCTTTTAAAGGGAATGGGAAGAGAAAGCACTGATGAACTACTAAAAATTTGTAAATATCAGCTCCAGATTCTATGACACGATCAGTGCAAATATGTACATTTACCTATGTAGCAGGTTCTGCAGAACAGGGAGGGGAACATACAGTATTTATAGATAAGCAAGTACTTTCTTGCAAAAAGAACTTTGTTACAATTGATGGGATCGCTTTGCTCATGCTTTTCCCAAGACAACCCCACCTTTGACGAAGTCATTCTGCACTCACTGAGAGGAGAACAAAACCTATCAGTTTTATGCTGCATTTTCCTTTCATGCTCCCTTAGGACAGCTTATTAGGATGGCCTTTATGCAGAACACCCATTTGCTCTGCTCCCAGCCCAGCAGCACCGAGGCGGCAGAGCAACCACACACTACACTTTGTCTTTGCTGAGGCAGAGCCTCTGGAGTGAGCTCATTTCATTTGGAGACAACCCACAGCAGAGGTGTAAAAAGGAGCAAGAAAGGTTATGTTGCAACTTAGAACAAACCAAAAAACATTACTGCCTGAATTGATTCGTCGCTGCTTTAACTTTCATTTACTGTGTGTTACTTTTTTGCCATGCTTGAGTGACATGGCATAGAGTATTTTCCTGCTTCAGATACAAAGAAAGCATTTTCCATTGTGCTGAAACAACCCAGAAACCTGCCCACTTCCTGACAGAGTACAGTATACAAACTCTGAAGAAAAGGGAAAAAACAGCTCCAAGCTAAAGAATATAAATAATCTCAGACAACAGAGCAATTTCATTGTTTACACGACCCTCTGCTGCTTACAAAAGGGATATATGGGAAAATGAGATTGTTTTGTTGTATGTCTGATAGTACTGTGTTGTGACATTGCACCTGGTAGCCTGTGGGTGCCAGGAAAGAATCAGAAGAGCAGGGCTTAGCCAGCCTCATAAAATTGGACAAATTAATATTGTTTTACCAACTTAAAAGTGTTTCAGTCATTTTCCAGAATATTCATCACATTTGACAAGTCTACTCAAATATGGATTATTAAAGAATGAGTATTTATAATTTTAATGAGTATTTATAATGAGTACTTATAATTTTCCTGTCTTCTATATATCTTGACAAAAATGTTAAAGAAGGAAATAAATTTTCACTAGAAACCACAACAGCATATATTTGGTCACAGGAAAGCCCAAGAGTCCTTCTTGATAAACTGAACAAAGCTGATAAGATGTTCAATGAGAAAGAAAAATTTCAGATTGGATTCTGAAGCAGTTTCTGATAGCAGCAAAGTGTGCAGATTATGGCTTTAAGGAAAAAAATTACAAGAATGAGGAAAATGAGAAGTGGCTCATCCCTTGAACTTGCTGTCATCCAGAGTTTCTAAATTCATTTCACAACTGGGGGTGAGGGGAAAAGAAGGAATGATAATTGGGAAGTCTAAAAAATTGCAGGAGGAACATCTGATGTGAACCCGCACTGACAGAAAGCAGCCTCTGCTATGGGGAAGCACCAGATGAGGAGGAACACGGTACATGCTTCCTGTTAGATCCAGATACACGGAATAACGGAGAGAAAAGAAGATACATCCAGGCTGCTGAGTGGTGAGGAGCACGGACCTGTTCTTCATTACCCAGGGCTGGGGAGTTATTTAAAGCTCGAACATAGAAGCCAAATAGCAGAGCTGTGACCACAAGTCAGCCAAATTCCCACTCAGAGCCAAATGCTCCAGCATGGAACAGATTTTATTATTACAGCTATGTCGCATTTTCCTTTATTAAGATGCCTTGGATTTATTTTTAAACTTTTTTTTTTGGACAGGCTAGCGTTTTCAAGTATCTCAGTAATTCTGAAAATAGATCTTTTTTTATTGATACAGTGGACCTGTATTAGTGTATTAAAATGCATGCTGGTATGGCTGGGGCTTTGCTGGCTGAAGAAGCAGAGTTATTCCTGTGGAACCCGATGCATCGGCACACACTGGGTTCGTAAGTGGCTGTGGCAATTCCAGCTCTTGCTGCCCCTGTGCCAGAGATGATCAGCCCAAAGCAGTGTCAGGAGCATGCAGTGTGCCAGTGGGCATCACAGTCTGGCAGCCCCACTCCAGCTCCTCCTGGGAGATGCATTTTCCTGAGAGGGTTTAAGTGAACCTACTTCCCTCTGTGTGGGGTGTGCAGATGACAATTCTATGGGTGTTGTATTGCATATTGGGTATTCCAGGTATTTCTATCAATACCTTGTCAATGCCTTATGCAAATTTGTAGAGACTGTGGAATTGCTCTGAACAAGCATTTGGATGAAGCTTAAGTTTCCCAAATGCCAACACAAATTCAAAAGGTGGAGGGGCTCAAAATTCTCTAGACAGCAGACCTATCCATGTTGCACTTGGAGGTACGACCCCTGGCCAGAGCAATTCCAACAGCTGGCTTTGGGCATGGCTGCTGATGGCAAACCTGCCAAGGGGCAGGGCAGTGGCATCGCAGCAGGACACCAACCTCCCTCCAAGAATGTATACTGCTGTCTGAAAGGGAAATGGCCTGAGAAATCGCTAATTCAGTTCCTTCCCTTGCATGTTGTCTGACTTAAATCTCCCCACCTACTCCTGTTTTGCAAAGGTTCTAGAAACAGCAGCAATTCCAGCAGCTTTGTAGCAGGGTAAATACCATTCAGGCTTTTAGGGCTTTTAAGCTTATGTTGAAAAGTCACTCTCCAAAGTGCTGTTTTAGATCCCATTGAGGATCAAAGATATGCATTAAATTACACTATTGAATCCTTTTCTGCAAAAGATGACAGAACTGGGATTTTATACCCTCAGCAACAAAAGTACAGAACCTTGCACACCCTTAGGAAAATAATATGGGGAAAAAAAAGAAAAAAGTAAAAAAAAGAATAATGTAATAACTGAATCCCATCTCTAAAGTTTCTTAAATACCAGCACCTTCGTGCAGGTGTATGTAAGGGTGTTAAAATTTAGGCAGACCTAAATCATGCCAAAACACATAGATAACTTGTAACTGCAAGAGAAAAAGAACAACAGCATGTTATCCAAAATTGCCTGTTTTACCTACTCTGTGATAAAAGCAAAGAAGTTGCTGGGGAAGATAAAGGCAAAATGTAAGGATGACTCATATGAAGAAAGCCTAAAAGCATGTCTTGTGTCCCTTAGTGAGACTTAAAGATCCCCATAACCTTAGGATCTTTGACTTTGGTTATCTATGCTTAGATAAACATAAGTCATTAAAATGCACAGCCACATTACTTCATGTGGGTTAACAAAGTATGAACCCTCTAGTAAATTCATGATTCATGGCAGTACTTGTAAAAAACAGCACATCCACTTCTAACTGGGGTACAATATATTTGAAAGCCACAAACAAGAGTTTTTTAACACAAACAGTCTAGTTTTCAGATGAGCTGAGCAACTGCAACTACCATAAAAATTGATAGGTCTCACATCGAAGTAGTGCAGTGCTACTTGTCCAACTCATTTACTCTTATAAGTACATTTACTGTGAGGACAAGCATGCTTCAGCTTCAAACTATGTTCACAGCAAACTTTACATGTAACACTAAACAAACTGCCTCACACTTTCCAGTGAGTTTAAATGGTAACGAGACAAGCAGCTTTGCACTTCTAATATAATATGTGACTGAAGTATCTGAGAGCAGAGCAACCAACTTGACTAGTGCTGACCCCAGTGAAGTGGGTACTGCAGGAGTTGTTTGTGCATTTCCTTTGCCAGAGGTCAATGCCCTTTTCTAGTGAAAGCTTTTTCTTTCTTTTGCTCTTCCTTTCTTTTTTTTCCCTTTTCCTTTTCCTCATTTGCTTTCTCCACCATTTCACTCAATTGGGTTAAAAAGCAGACTAACAGTGAAAATGACAGGGCTAAGACAGAAATAACCTTCAGTGGGGCTGCCAAGTGAGATAGGCACATCCAACAGGGAGCAGTGAATATTTCCACCTGGATGATGGTGATGATGAGCAGGTTAGTCTGTCTAGCTGTGCCTCATGCCCCAATGAACTCCAAGAGTCAGGCACATTCAGGAAGGACGAGCGCAGTGAGGACGAGCAGGGGAGCAGAAAGCCTCTTACAGAAGGAGGCTCATAGACACAGGTCTGGTAGTGTGCAGCAAAATAAAGACAACGAGGACAGAGGATGGTTCTTCATTAGTACACAGGGAGTGAAAACCAGGAAAATGGTCACTTATTTGGACAAGACTTGCTTAAAAACGAGTGGGCCCAAATTTCCTGTGAATCAGTTCAGGTTAGGAATCAGGCAGAGGTTTCTAAAGAGCAAAGCAAGTGAGGATCTGTAGAGCCCTTCAGCAGTTACTCTGGCTACAGCCTCCATCCAAGTGTTCAGCCTAATGTTTGTGGGAAAGCAGTATTGTGGCTGCACATCTCAGTCTGCCACTCTCACCCTCTGTGTGCTCCCCCTGGCACAGCCCCATCCCAGGAGCTCGCAGAGGGGCACGGCTGCCACGCAGGGAAGAGGGCCAGGAGCAGCAGCAAAGCATTTGGGTCCAGAGTGTCGACTGAGGGATAAAATCCCCACGGACTGTGGAACTTACGTGTGGGAAAAATGGTAAGGAGCCAAAGCGTGAGGATGACACCAGAAGGGAAGAGGCTGGTGTGAGGGAGAGGCAGGCTTTGTTCTGATGTTCTAATCAAGGCTTAGCTGTGTGTTATTAAGCAGACATGATTTGATGCTAAGACTGTTCAGACATTAGGGATAATCAGGCCAGCCAAGTTCAGATTTTGAATGTGAAGAAGGAAGCCGTGCAAAGAAAAGTGTTACAATTTATTTTCTCTGAAGTATTTGCAAATGATATTTTTCCTGGGGCTCAAGAACCTTTGGCAGGGTCAGGATGGCAATGATGAACTGAGAAAAATAAACATTCTAACCCAGATCAGCATCACCAGCTCTGTAACTATAAAAAATAATTAATTTGCTTAGCACTTCAAACTCAGTAAAATACAAAATCTCAGGGGCCATCTGCACTTGAAAGCTCTTTGGATTAAGGTAGTGTGGGAATTTACACTCCCCAGGCCCTGCTTGAACATTTAAAGTATAGTTGACTTTTACTCCAAGCAAGACAGGTTTCCGAAACTTAATACATTTTCAAAGTGGGGAGTGTCCACACATGGAGTTTCTCTGAAATAGCTGACTGCCCACACAGGCCAGCCCTGGCAGCTGACACGGGAAGCAGGCATTTTCAGCACTCAAGCACAGAGCCTATGAACACTCACTCACTCACTCACACGCTCCGTTTCACACAGGTGAATGGATCTATCAGGTTTCGTGGGGTTGTTCATGCACATGCCAAAGTATTTACAGGACTGGAGCCCTGCTTTGTAGAAAGGGATGTGTGCTGTGGCCTCGAGTGCCACTTGAAAGAAAGATACTAATCCCTGGACGGGATGCTAGTGCAGCCCACCATCTCTCCCATCCCTCTGATACATTTGGCTCTCTTGCACTCCCAGATAATGCACACGTGTTCAGCCATACACAAGCCCCAGGACACCCCTTCCCCCCATGAAAAAGTCAGCCAGCTGTTACAAAATTCAGGCATTTCATTAACACAGTTTACTGGCTGATACTGCCAAGCAAAACAGAGACAATTAATAATAACCAGGACTCCAGGGTCTGAGACAGCTTATGAGTAAAGGATTGTATTAGTTGTTTAAAAAGGACAAACTTGCTCCTGCCTGGAGTGATAGGGAACAAAGGGCGGTGATGTATAACCGGGGAGGAAAGAGATTCTCTCCGTGGCTTTTGTAGATTACTGTGTGAATGACAGGAGCGGCAGGAGCAAATACCTCTTTTCATTTGCTCAGCCTGCTGGAGAAGAATAGCAGCGCTTGCCAATGAAGCTGCAGCTGTGCTTCAGCGCCGTTTAATCACTGTGTATGACTGAGGGTTAATTAGCTGCCATTCTTACTCCTATTTGTTGTTCTAATGAAGATTTGCATAAATGTAAGAGTAGGGGGTAACCGATACTTGATTCTTCCCTTCAGAGGCCGGGGTGGAAGACTCGCCCATCCCAAGTGTTTATGTTTGCGGGAGATTCAATGTTGCGTTTCCGTTTGACCTGATCGGCTTCTGGCTGATGAATGGTGAAAAAAGAGCTCAAAGTTGCTTATCAAATCGAGACCCCTGTTGTGCTTCCGCCTTTAGAAAGGGACAGACCAGTTAGATGAAGAGAGGACCGTGGGATTAGAAAATTACTCCCAGCTGACAGAGAAGAAAATACAGATTTGCATGTTTCTGCACCTACTTACGTGCACATATATTATGTGATATATTTCAATGATATATGTAACAGTGACCTATCTATCTATCTATCAATCCATCCATCCATCCGATGGCAAGTAACCAATAATTTTTTAATGATAAAATGTCACAAAAAATAATGGGACAGGCAGTACAACTGCCACATATTAGGCAATATGACAAAAAGTAAGGACTTGTATATTTCTGCAAACCTTCTGTTGTACATCACTAACACTCAAAGTTCACTTTTAAATAAAAAGAGTATCTAACATGAAACAGGCAATTTCCAAGGAAGGCGAAAATGACTCAGCAGTCCAAAAATACCTGCCATCAGTGCCTTGGGAGAGTGGGATATAAATTAGGAAGTTGTGTTAATTCATCAAAAATAGGAAAAAGTTACCATGGAGCAGTGACAAAATCCAAAACTACTTCATAATTAAAGAGAAGATTTGAAAATGAAACATCATAAAATTGTTTTATTTACTATGGTCAGGACAAAGCTTATGGCTGCTTACAGAAAGAGGCTAAATGGAAGAACTTCCCAATTTTGGTATGTTAACTTGTTGTACATGATAATACAGTATGGATAACTGTTTTCAGTATTCCTCTTACACACTTGATATGCTAAAACTGTTGTTTGACAGCCTCTTAAAGGATTTAAGACTGACAGGGCAGAAGTAGTGAATTTCTAAATTTCAAATCACTGCTGGGAAGTGTCTGGCTTTCAAGATGACTGTATCCCTCCAAAGAGAGGTGACCACAACTGAGCACGTATTTACTGCCCGTTTCTCAATTTCTACACAGCTTTGCAGTGTCTCTAGCTCTTTACCTGCTCTCTAAGACACATGAGCAAACATTAATTTGGGGTTTTTACACTTCTGTCATCTATCTGCCTGACTACCTACAGACACTTCTTCATATTTTTGGCCAAACACTAACAGAAATCAATCTTTCACAGATGTTAGCAGAGAGCATTCAATCCACCTGAAATGAATGTGCCTAAAATGGTAACACTCTATCACTCCAGCTCTTAGCTGGAAGGAACACCATAGGTTTCCGTGTTCTATACAGTAACAAAGCCACATGAAAATAAAAGCAGTCGATCACATTTTTGCCCACTCTCACCTTATTCTGAGTTTTGAAATATTTCAATATTTTATTACAGCTTTCAATTCAGCCCCTGATTATGCCAGAATCTCACATTCTGCCCTTTTCAAAGCAATTTTTAGCCTTTTGGGCAAATTAAAAATAATACTGAAGTGTAGAATAAAAAACAAACCAGCAACAACCCTCATGACATATAAACAGATCACATAATTTTTCTTCAATGATTCTGTAGTAATTTCTACATATTACGATTTTCCAGTGCTACAGTCAGAATTATGCATTGGTAAATAGGGTAAGAGAAAGTGGAAATTACAGATCTAGTGGTCAATGGCATAAAACAAATCTAAAAGAGTTGAGGGGAGAGGTTAAGTGCTATGCTAGTTAATAAGAATGACAGCTTGCTATGAATACTCATGCTGACTGCCCAAGATATTGAATAAACCTCATTTAAACCAATTTTCATTATTTGTAGAGTCTGCGTTAGGCATCTATCATTGTCTGTGCTATTAATATTCTTTTCAGAGACCACATTATCAGCATATTTAAATGAAAGCTTTCCTTTTCAATATTTATTAACTCATTAATATTTCTTGGTAGTAATATCCTGGTTGTAATATCCAAATTAGTGCATACTAAGGTATTTTCTACTGATCAACCTTTCTGAATTAAAAAAAAAAATATTCTCCAGTACTAAAACTGCACTTGAGCTCCTGAAATTCTGCTTTCTTTTTATGCTATTTATATGAATGGCATTTAAAATTTACATTTTTGTACTTTTTCAGTAGGTACCAGTAAACCAGAGCACATCTTAGTGAGCTGACCAAATGTGAACTATGAATGAATGAGGAAATGAAAGTTAATTCATCTTACCGGGGTTACAGTCTGTGAGGAGGGAGCAGATGGAGAGGAGAACTTTAGAAATGGTTAACGCCGGACTCCAGTTGTCTTTTAAAATGTCCAGGCAGATGACGCCTTGGCTGTTAATGTTACAGTGGTAGATCCTTGTCCGGAACGTTACCTGGAAAGGACAGCGTGTCTAAGTACAACAGCGTTCAAGCCAGTAATCACACAATTATTAGGCAATGAAAAATCATAGGAACAAACATTCTGCTTCCCAGGCTGAAATGACAGTACTCTGCTACTGCTGGTTACAGACTGGGCAAGATAAAATACAGGAAATAAACTCTGCCTCTTGCCTCTGTGGCCAGCAGTGAAAGTGGTTTGTGCAGGCTGAGAATGGGACACGTTTTCTGAGCTCCCTCTTGCCTTGGTCTCATCAATCTCATAATTTTGTATATGGCCAAAAAAAACTACTCCAGCCCCTGATCTGGACAATGTTCATAACTCAGGTCCACAGCTCTTTCACACTTTGAAGGGAGTCAGAACAAGACAGATTCCTCTACTGTCTTCATCTGTTCATCATTTGACATGATAGATTAAGCTGTAAAAAAAAATGTGGAGGCATCACAGCAGTGACTCCTGAAAAAATTGAAGTGAAATATTTTTGAGAAAGGCTGCTCAGACAAAATGCTTTTATTTCCAAATTTTAAGTTACATTTTTATCAGTAGGATTGTTTACAAAACTTTTTGGGCTTTTTTGATAGTTTATTTTGATGAGTTCTCTATCCATTTTATACTGTCTTCCAGGTGATCCTATAGGTAACAAACCAAAGAGATTATTTTAGCCCAGAATAATGTCCTTCAAGTTGAAGACACAGGCTTTTTATTTTAAAAGAAGCTCAGCTATGAAAGTTCACTTCATAGTTCAGAATGGATACTGAGGCCACTGGATAAGAAGGGACAATGTGAAAAAAACACCTCATGCAATTCATCAAGGACTAATCCGTCCATCAGTTCTACCCAAATGACAAGTCCAACCAGATGGTTTCAATGACGTGTTCATAAAATCTAAAATTAAGAGGTAGAATTTCAGACATCCACCTCAGCAGCAGGAGCCCTGCCAACAGAGGGGCTGGGCAGGCAGGAGACAGCAGCAGGCAAAGCACAGGCTGACCCAGGGAGGAGGCTGAGCTCCTCACTCCACTGGGACAGGGCTCACACGCCCATCCCTGCCCCACCACGGATAAACCCAGAGACTGGTGACAGGTGTGCTCCTCTTCTGATTTTCTTCAGGATCAGAGATCTCAGGGATCTGACTGGGATTATCAGGCCACTTAGCAAGCAGAAGAGAGAACACAAGTGAAATAACACGGTACCTGGTTTACTTCTACAAAAAATACAAAAAATTAAAAAAATAATTCTCGAGCACACTGAAAAACTCTGCACTTTTGGATTAAATCAAGAAGTTTTGACAAAATAATGGAAAGAAAAGGTAGTAGATTTATGGTATTAAAGCATTGCATTCAACAAGAAATACTTTTTCTCATAAGTAGTTTTCCACATAAATCTGGAAAAGTGCTTTGAAGCGCATTGTCATGCACCAGTGAGTTCTGTACCAAAGAACCCTACTAAGCAAGTTCATCAGTTTTTAAATGCACTTATATCTAAAGGTATTGCTAATTAATAGGGCAATCTGACAGTTTGCCACTTCATACCCTAAATATTTGTAGGTTCTTTCATTTTTCCCCTTCACTTGTGGTTTTGCTTATTGTTTTCCAGCCTAAGTGCTTCACTTCTGTGACTTCTAGGAGAATTTAAAATATTTTTGGCACAACGATCTCAATTAATCCAAATGCTACGGCCAGATGATCTATTTTCTCCCCCTCGTTAGAAGCCCAAACACATTCATCATTTGGAGGGAGGGAAGTCTTCTGCAAGATCAAGAAAGTTATTTATTAAAAAAAATTATCATTTGGTGATAAAATTAAATGTTTGTCTACAAAGGGAAGCTATTTTGAACAAGGAAGGCTACCAATGCACAGAAGCCATAAACTACCTTACACTAATTGCATGTCAAAAGTGTCCAGAAAGGGAGATAGTGGAGAGGATCATCCTGTGAATTGTAGGTGCTCATTAATTCCCCAGGTAGATTAACTCCAGGAACTCTTATACTCCAGTTAGAAGTGAACCAGTGACTGCTTCCTAGCAGGATGTCCCAGGACTCAGGCAAACACCTGCTTAATTTAAAGTATTGTATGCTAACTTTCCAGTACACTGTTGAAATAAAGTTTAAATATTTTACCTCAACACAGGTGCTTCCCTATACTTCCACGATGAAAAATTTGAGGACTTTATTCAGTGGCATCTAAATACACTGAGTAATAAGATACGTGTGGTCTCACTGAATGTGGGGGAAACACTGAATCCACTGCACAGATTAAATTATACCCTCTAAAATACTTATAGACAGGTCAGTCTGAGCTTGTAACCTGTTTCAGAGGTCGTCAATCTGAGCGTGTATTTTAAGGTGTAACTGTTTTGCTGCCAGCAGAGAGGACAGACACTGCCACACGTTCCCCTGCCTCAGCTGCCTCTGAAGCACTGAAGCAAGGACACTGGGAATTTGGCAGGACTCAGAGCCACTGAGATGACCTGAGATACTGAGTACCTGAGGTACTTCATGTCTTTCATAAACTGTTCAACACTCCATTGCCATCTCAGGCTACCTGGTGGATAAATGTACGTGGGACTACACCTGTTTGCAGTTGAAAGGCCATTTTTAGAAAATGCTTAGACTTGAAATGTAGCATTTTTTCACTATGAGCACATATTAAGCCTGTGACATTGAGAAAGGCAAGATAAGGCTTGCTGCTTACCACTGACAATGCCACCAACTTGCAAAACATGCCAGTGCACTTTAAAATGCCTGCCTAAGACAGAGGCATTTAAAATATTTAAATAATCATAATATTAATTATTTTATAATGACAATACATTATATTTTATTAATTAATTTTAATATTGAAAAATCAATCAATTAATTAATGAAAAGAATCAAGGTGTTTGGAATTCCAAAAGAAGCTGTATTAACGCCAGCCTTAATATGCTGGAAACTGTGGCCTGAGGGCACCAGGTAACAGAGATCTTACCCCAAGGCAGCAGAGTACAAATGGGATGACACATTGCTTTCCTCATCCATGTATTGCCTCAAATTGCTGGTAACTTGGGAAATGCTGACATGTAACTTCCTAGATGTTGTGCTTACCATACCTGCATTATAAGGTTATGCAGAGTCCTCCTATTATATGTGTAGAGAGAAACCATGTGATAATACCATTCCAGGGGAACTGCATTTTCTTTATTATGGTCATATTTTTACCTTTGATGTCACTTAAATGTTTCCTCTAAATGGTGCACTCTAATTCCATTTATCCTCTAATGAAAACACCTAAACAATCCCGTGCAGGGGCTCAAGGGAGTGTGTGGGTGTGCAGGCAAAGCTACCTTCTGACAATTGAATGGTAGAGGAGCAATTTATGGGTTTTCTTGAACACTAAATGTTCTCTGTGGATTTTTTCTCTTTCATTCTGCAATTTAAAGAGTGTACCTAATTTTTGTTGAATAAAAATATAGGTCAGGAAAATGTGAATTACAGGAAATAGGGTAAAATGGGACTACCTTTTGAAAACTGTGAGTACTACAAACAAGCTTCCAAAAGGTCATGATAAGGAATTCATATTCAGTCAGTTTTGGAAGTAAACAATAAACAATAATAAATGAATCTGTTTATCTACTGCTGAATACCAAACATGTAAAGCTATGGCTGGCTGTTCACTGAGTAAGTTTTAGGACTGAAAAAAGACTGTTTTAAAATATAAATATAAAACCTAGAAAGAGGAAACTAAGATGGATTTCAGTTGAGTGATTGGAGGCAACTGGTTGAAGGTGAGAGAAATAATTTCTGTAACTCAGATTGATTTTGAACACCAGTTTTCCAGCATGATGTAGTTTTAAAATAACTTACTATCTCTCTTTTGCATCGAGGTCTAAATCCAACAGTCACTGTGGTTCCTGGTATCCACGAATTGCTTAACCTTTGCTGTGGGATTCAGGGAGAGGCATGTAAAGGCACCATGGCTCTGGTAGGGCTGGTCCCACAAACATCTCACACACTTTCAGACTCTGCTGAACTCAGTTGCAATCTTCTTCAAAAACATATCAGGAGGAAGAAACATTTTCCCAGTTTTACAAATTACATGCAAGGGGTTACAGAGTGCCCTCAGGGTTTGCTTTCATCAGCCTGTTTGGGTTCAAACCCTCACCTCCTGTTTCTCAGTCACTGGAGCCTGGTGACTGTGTAGGGAGGGAGGAAAGATTCCCAGAGCCAACAGGAGAATAAACAAAAACAACCTCCTTTTGCTCAGCTAACACTGGAAGCAGAGCCGAGATCCCAAGGCTCTCATTCCCGCGATTTTGGAAAGTTCCTTTTAAGACCTTTCATTTCTTACAAGGATAGAATCCTGCATGCCTGCCTGAGATGAAATTTCTGTCTTCCTCAAATATTCCCCAGGAGTTCTGCTTTAATAAAACTGCAGTGGCACTACCTGAAGTGGAAGAAGTTGTACTGCATACAGAAAAGGTTACATATATATTAAAAAAATATGATGCCATTTATGATGATGTTCATAGAGCTCAGGAGAGAGTAAGTTGTTCCCATCCCAGTTTGTCAGACTTCATGAGCAATACATTTGTCTACTCAGATGGAGAAAGTAACAAGATCGAGCCTACACTCTTTAGTCATATGAGCAAAACACTCTAAAACAATCTAAATGAAAAATATATCTAGCTCTGAATGACACAATGTTCATGTAATAACCTTTATATTAATTAGCACCCTTTGATTTCTTACAGAGTGCACTTCATTTATCTATGAGCACTGAGGCTGCCTTTCTAAGACAGGGTGGACCATTTCCAGTTTGTTAGTATGGATTTGTAGCATGCACATGAACAATTGTCGAGATACTTAATGTTTTACCACAAAAAGTGTGTAATAAATGACTGACCGTATGATGCTCACTATTAAAGAACACATTTTAAGTTTAAACCAAGAAATGAGCTTCATCCAGTTCTCAAAACACTAGCTTACATCTAATTTTAGTTGGTAAAAAACAGATATAATTTATTTTATTGAAGGAAAACATATGGTATCTGCATTAGCAGGAAATAATAAACTGTGATTACTTTTGCTTGACCTACAGAAAAGTCTGATATGCAAACTGTGCTGTGCTTCTTTGGCAAAATGCACCATGCAAAACAGCAGCAGCCAAAAGTGATAACAATTTAAATGGATATAATAGCATCCACATGAGTTAACCTTTAATATTACTGAAAATGAATCAGTATGCAATGTGAGTAATTATTCATTATATTCATGGTAATTATGAAGCTGAGTAACTACTCACACTGTCTCATTGAACACTGTTGCAGGGGAAAAAAAATTAAATAAGCACAGCAGCACCAAGCATCTCTATTATATAAATGCACTCATTTTGCACACAGATTTAGCAGCAGGAAAAGTAAAAAGGGACCTTGATAATTTTTGATGTATCTAAGAGGGCAAATAAAAAAAAAATATCCCAAATGGTACAAAGATTTCTGAAAACAAAGGAAGAGGAGAGGACAAGGGAAATGTTTGGGTTAGGGACGTTCAAAATAGAAAGAAAATGGTAATATGCCAAGCATCAAAAGCTTTCTCTGACAAAGTTGCTATGAGTTTTTATAAAATGATTTTCATATAATCAGCATAGTCTTTCTTCCAATTAGTAGTTCCAAATAGAAACTCAGCAAAAAAGTTATTTTAGAGAGAGAGGTTTTTTTAAGATTTACTGGCCATTTAACTTTTACAAAACAAATTGTAAAATCCTCCTTTTGAAGTTTAAAGCATTCGGGCTGTACTGTCCTATGTGCACACCTCTCCCAGTTCACCAGAGTGCTCCTGCATGGTGCTCCAGGCACAAGACTTTATTTCTAGACTTTATTCTAAGAAACAGGGGCCTTTTCTTCCTCACCCAATTCCAACAGCCTTTGGGTATTCAGGTACTCTCTATATGAGAAGTCCTAGGCAGATTGACTCCAAAACTAGTAATTTTTGTCCTGATCAGTTCATCTGCTCTCATTTTATAGTAATGATGTGCACAAAATTCTTTCTCTCACATCCATGTATATTTATCTGTGTGTGTGTGTAAAAGAGGACAGGAAACAACATTGACATATTATGTATTTTTAGATCACATGAATTTTATGCAGTAGTAAAACATGCTTGATACAGCAGAATTATGTAGCTTCGGAAATATCCAATTGACAAGTTGTTTTTTGAATATATATTTGACAAGCAGTATGAAAACCACTGCTGTGAGGCAGAAGATATTCCCCATAAGATGCTTCTATAGGTCCCCTTAAAGAGCTTCGTGTACTGGGTATTCACAGGAAATTGGAAGAAATTATAAACCACCTAAGTCTTGGTGAAGGAAAACAGGAGAGTTTAGTTGGATAGAGCTGTTTACATCAAAACTAAATAAATCAATAGAAGCTACTGATATAAATTAGTGTATTATAAACAGAGTGAATAAGGAGGCTATTCATTAGAAGAACCATCGGCAATTCAATTTGCCAATTACTAGAAGAATTACCAGATTAATGAATTTAAAGGAAAATCTCAGAGATTTACATGGTGTTGCCTTATCAAATACATGTTTTGCATTTATTCACAATAAAATGTACTTATTGATTCTCTCCTCAGCCTAACATATTTCTGCTCACATCTATGTCCTCCACTTTGAAACTCTCATTCCATCATTTTATGAGACCTTACAGTTTCTTAAGCAGCCACCTGGGTTTGACCTGCCTGGAGCCCTGTACCACTGCACGCTGGTTCAGTGTCACCTGAAGACATCACAGACTCACAGAATGCTTTGGGTTGGAAGGAACCTTAAAGATCATCCCAGTTCCAACCCTCCTGCGATGGGCAGGGACACCTTCCACTAGACCAGGTTTGTCAAAGCCCCATCCAACCTGGCCTTGGGATGGGGCATCCCAGGGATGTGACCTATGGAAGGAACTGTTTCACTGCAGGTGGTGCAAGCATGGGAACTGCACTCTGCAGCTCAGATGCCTGGGAAGAGCTGCTCCGAGAAAAGCAGGATTGGGGCTGATCCTGCTGGCTCTGACAATGGCCTGCTGGTGGTAGGTTGTCCATTTCTCCCTCTCAAAGACTCCCCTGCATCTGATTTCTGCCTGCCAACACCCAAAG
Source organism: Daphoenositta chrysoptera (assembly GCA_013397915.1). Classification (NCBI taxonomy): domain Eukaryota; kingdom Metazoa; phylum Chordata; class Aves; order Passeriformes; genus Daphoenositta; species Daphoenositta chrysoptera. The sequence goes on along the minus strand of VZRO01000464.1, from coordinate 684,761 downwards.
ACTTCACTTGCTGGGAAAAACCTGCCAACTCCATTTATTGTCATGGATGAAGGATTCCCGGGCTGCTCTCAGCAAGAAGATGCAAATAGAAAGGCTGGGCGAGAAGAACAAGGGAGCACGGAGGCACAGCAAAGGGGCCGTGGGAGGCAGTGCTGTGGGAATGTGCTGGGTGAGGCACCCCCACACCATCAGGAGGAGGAGGAGGATGGGCAGGGCAGGAGGCAGCTGAAAAACGCTGTGAGCAGCACAGCACATTGAGAGCTAATAGGATGTGACAGAGGCTATGAGAGAAGTATGACGAGGCAAATGAATGTGAGGGATAAGGCTGACAGGAGACCATTGCATCTCAAGGCTACCCTTATGATGGCAATATCTGGGAAGGGGAGCAAGAGGAGGCAGACTGAAGCCCTGCCTGCATCAGGGTTGCAGAGATGGTAAAAAGGGGTTGATCAAATGGGCTGTACTTCAGGAGTTTTAGAGCTTCAAGTGTAAATTGTGTTAATAGTGATATATGCAATTTAAAGTGCGTGTCTACCTGGTAAGGTTCATTTTAACGATTTAGGTTAGAAATACCAAGGAATGCTTATTTTTTTGCATCTACTCTTGTAAGCGCTGTTTTTCTATTGCACTGCAGATAAAAGAGTCCTAACGGCCAATCACATAGAAAACAAGTATGAACATGTAGACTAGACGCCAGAAACAAAAAAAATTGCCCCTCAGACACGAGGCTGAACTTACAAAATAGGTTGAAAGTGCCTACCACAGGAGAATTCCACATAAGGATATTTAATGCATTGAGATTAGTGCTATATCACAATTACGTACAAAAAACCCCTGAAGAGATGTTTAATATTGCCATTAAGATCAGATTCTATAGACCTTGTGCATTTTATTTAAAAAGGAAAGGGCCCCCCTTGCAGTCCAACAGCTGATTTAAACCATCTAGGCTTTCAAGTGCTGAGAATGGTTTTTCAGACAGTCAATAGGCATGGGAGATTTACATGGAAGAAGAGTTTTCTGTTATTTTAATTTTGATTTAGAGGTGACTTAGCATATTGCAGCTTTCAAGTCCTACGAACCATTTTTTAGACAGTTGAGATTAAAGTCCCTAGCAAGATTAATTGTAGAGTTGGGATTAAGAGATTTTATAAATCACTCAAATTCAAAAATAAAGCTAGCAGAGTACTAGGATAATGATAGATATATCCATATTGTATCAGCCACAGCTAAATTGAATTGACACTGTAATAGACTGAATGTAGTCAAATATGAGAGTTGAAGTTATTAATAAAGATTATTCTTGATGAAAATGCAGACACAACTGCACTGACAATTCCTGTGGGGCAAGTTCTCTTGAAGAGCATTCATTTTTCTACAAACACCTGTACAAAAGACTGGTATGGCTTCCTGATTTGTCAAGGCTTCCTGCTCCAGAGGGACAGTATGCAGGATAATGAAATTATTGCCTTTTCTTCAGCTGTATAGTGTACACAAAGTTGAGGTGTTAAATTTGTAGTGATGGCTAAATTTTTAAGGATCTCAAATCAAAACCTTGCATACTTGGGGAATTCACTGATTTCTTATGTGGACTGGGGACAGAAATTGAGCTGAAATTCTTTCTGTCAGACCAGGCTGACTAAAAGATGTGATACCCCCTACTCAAATACACACGAACATACACATATATGTGTACACCCACAGATACACACACACACCCTCCCACAAGAGACATCCATGCACAGCTAGATCCCATTCAATACCCCAAGGAAGGAGCACAAGAGAGAGAGCTTTCCTCTGTTAAAGCCAAGGGGTGAACTGTCTGAATCCATTAAGGATGAAAGGAAGATAGTTAGCAGGAAAAAGAAATCTCAAAGGTATTTCTGAAAAAGGTTGAGGAGGTCATTAAGCCACTGAAAAAATGTAAGGTTATTTCCTTGGCAGGTCATCTAAGCATTTTTATTCATTTCTGCTCTGAACAGGGCACAGCTTTGTCTATTTTTCAGCCCGCTACACTACAAGGGAGGTGCTGTATTTTTGGGCTGAAGTGAAACCTCACCTTGTGACGGAGACTGAAGCCTCAGCAGCATCTGGCCTTTAGCAGAAAGTGAGCTCATGACCACATCTATGCCCGACTTTGTGTGTTCCATACCTTCCTTCTGTCTGGCATCTCATAAAACCAACGTGACCCTGAGGATGCAGCCGAGATCGTGCATCCTGCCCGCTGTCTTGCTGACTCAGCCATCGAGGTGCTCAGCTCATTTCTGCAGTGCTACAGCAGCTTCCTCACAGTGGAGGCAAGGAAATATTTTTAATTGGTTAGAGCCTCCCAGAAAGCCAAAGCTAATTTGTCAGTTCTCAGATGAGCTGTTCTAAAAATCTTGTTTCCTGGTTGTAGAGCTAAGTCAGAGTTAGGCTGGGCTGGCCCTCCATCACTCCTACTCAAGCTGAATTGGCCACACAGAGATAAACTTTTTGGGGGAAGAACAACTCCCTCCTCTGCATGAGTGTGCTGCAATTGTGAGTGAAGCCAAATGCCACTGATTTACAAGGAAAGCAGAGCTGAAAAGGTCAATGACCTCTGGCTCAAAAAATTCGGAGTCCAGTTTCAAGGCATGTGACAAAGCTGAAATACTGAAACAGACTGACTTCAAAGGGGAAGAAATTAATAGTGTGAGAACAAATTATACTCTGACTTACCACATGGTACATTCTGTGATGGTGAAGAGTAACTGAATTTGATACTATGCTTATGGTTTAACTTTGGAAAGACACTGACAGGTAAGGACAGACAAAAAGAAAATGATGGATCCATAGGGAAAAGACTTGTTGGTGCAGACTGGAAGGGAAACCTGATGACAGTGATGTGTTGCTATATAAAACTTGAAATGTGAACTACACTACACAGTAGAATTAATGTGGAAAATAGAGATAAAACTTGAAAATCTTAAGATTGTTGGAGGATACAAAAGTAAAAACTGATGAAATACCTAAAAGTGAAAGTTTGGATAGATACTTTTTCTTTGTTAAACAAAATCCAAATGAAAGAGTGATTCACTTTCTTTCATGTGATAAAGGCAAAGTAGAAAAGCAGATTAACTATCTAGAAGAGCAAATGAAAATGACTTTGCACATCTGTTAAAAAAAAAAAAAAAGACCAAAATATAGCTAGAACATCTTAACTTTTTGTGCAAATGTAGTCTCTGTTGTTTATTTTAATTAATGTTTTCCAACATGCAACAGGGTGCCCGGTGATCAGAATAAGCATCCACAGGGTTTATAGAAGCAATCTGGATCCCTCAGAAAATACAAAAAACTTTGTGTAATACAAATCAAACAGTGGTTACACCACAAATATATTATAATGACGGCAGTAAAAATAAAAGACACATATCCAAAATAAATTTTTAATGCATTTTTCTTATTTTAAAAATTATATTCCCCTCCTCAAGATCCATGTGTGATGTACACATGCATGATAATGGAGTGCACAACATCTGAGAACAGATAAGGAAAAGGGATCTTTCTGCAGATTTTAACATGCTGTGGATTAGGCCCCTTAACTATAACTATGTTATGTGACATGGGAATTTGCCTTTGGAACCTCAGGCTGGGTCAAGTAATTGCATCTGGGAAATACAGTTTCTGTTTCTTCCCAGGTTTTTTGTGGTCACATTTTTGGAAGATCAATTTTGACAGTACTCATTTAAATGTTTCCTTACTTCATAGTGAATGAGGGATGAAAATGGCCCACAGAAATCTCAGGAGTAATTTATGAATTCAATCATAGTGAAAAATGTGAATTAGACCTTTTCTGCTATGTTCTTACAGGGAGGTAATCTTGCCAACACTCAGGGTACATTTTATGTCTTTCTCAGAACATTTCACAGTCTTGTACTCTATCCCTAGGTTTTTTAAGATGATAGAGCCATAAGGAGTTAGAAAAACTAGAATATAATTACAAAAAAACCCAAGGTGATCTGTGCCCATAACCCTAGAGCCCATAATTCTGAGACTAGCACAAAATACCCCAAATCTTGTAGTGAAGCAGAAGAGATGCCAACACCCAGTGACACAGATAGCACCATACTGTGAGCCCATGTGTTACGTTCCATGTACTCAGTACCTTTCTTTTGCTAGGAATCAGCTTGGGGAGAACACATTTAACTACCCTTTCCCAGCAATGCTGACTGGCAGCAGCTGCCTTATGATAAGCACTGGTGTTCCCATGCTGCTTTTTTTCAAGGGATTTCCCTAATTATTTTACCTACGAATGAGTTCCATAAGGTTTGGAAAATAGGTGTAATGAAATAGCAACAGTTTGAGAGGTCATACAGCTGAACTGAAAAGAGAGGTAATTTAGAACTGTGGCTGAAGTGAATAGAATAAGAATCCATGTGTACAACACATGCCTATGACACAGTTACATCTGACATTAGTCCCCTGTGCACACGCACTCATTACTTTCTTAAAGATGACAATTTCCCTCATCATAAATACTGGCCTTTTAGTAATACAATATGGCATCATCAATTCTCTTATCCTTTATCAAGCAGTACATTTTCAAATGATTTATATGCACACATTTCTTACAATGACAACTGGCATCAAGATAAAGGCAGACAATAAAATCTATTACGAAGCAGGACAAGAACCACCTCTTAGCTTGACATTTCATTAATAAGCAATGCACAGCTGCATTACTCATGTCTCAAAATAACACAGTCGCCAAGCACAACTGAGTGCAGATTGAAAAAGACTACCTTGTGGTGAAATAGCAAACTGGACCTTCAACTTCTATTTTAAAAGGATGTCTACTGCATACACTACCTCAAGACTCAACAGATTCAACAGAGAGTATGGCAAAAGACATCCCTGCAACTTGTCTTTCAGAGCTAGTTCCTAAGTTTTAGTTCTCTGAGAGAACTTCAAGCTCTACTTTATACCATACAGCCTAAATATCCCCTAAATAATATAATTTTAATTTTTTGGGGGGACTGAATGTAACCCTTGCACGGCAGCTACTGCAAACAGACTAAGCCCAGGAAAGAAGCAAATAAATAGGGCCTGTTAAAACAGACCTTGTGCAGCTGTGGGCTGGGCTGGGGGGAGGCAGGCAGAACAGGACAGGGGGAAGAACAGAACAGTACTGACCCCAGCTCAGTGTGCCCAAGCTTTAATTAACTCAGGGAGAAGTTATAAAGTTTCAAATTCTTTCTTCACTGAATAACAACAGTTGCCTAAATCTTAAACTGTGCTGTCACAAAGGTGTACAACCCCTTGAAGGCCTCTCAGTGACCTCAAGGCTTCTCTAAACTGGAACACTGAAAGTGGGAAACAAAGTTAGACAATCTCTAATACTGCAAGACTGAGCCATCTTTAGGTTACTGGCTGAGAAAGTCCAATTTACAGAATGACAAGTGCTTTGCATTCACATTGACTTCTCTCTCGTTTAATGCAATATCCTTCCATTACAGACCAACGTGGCACACTCATCCTTTCATAAATGTGTCAGAAAGAAGGTAAATATTTTTGATCTCATAGCTCCTTTTGTGGAGCTCTTCCAGACACACTCTCCAGAGTGGCAAGGTGAACAATTCACCTCTTTTTACTTTGTTTCATGGAAGACAGCCCCATCAATTTATTTGATTCTACTAACAGCTCTGTGGGATAAATTTTTCCCGGTTTCTGTTCCTATTAGTGAGCATGTGTGTTGAGATTTGCACTCAGTCTTCCAGATAAGGTCTTCCAAGTATCTTGTATCTGACACTGGTAATTCCTTCTCTCTGCAGGCCAGAGGATGCATTTTAGGAGGATGTTTGCCTTTTTTATAAATGCATTAGGCAGGTGGTTTGTAATAATCCTGTGATCATACAATAAAGCCCCATTTTGATATCCTCCTCAGCAATTATTACTATCAGTTATAGATGACGCTCTGTATTGCCACATTCCCCATTTCTGTTTTTCCAGTCTTCCTAACCACTAGATTTTTCATGTTTGACATTTCAAGTTGATCATGGTAATGATCTGTCACCTTCATGTTATTGATACAGTTCTCTGTTTCTGGTTGGTATTATTATAAACAGCATTATAAAAAGAATCTTTAGGGAATTCTGTAAATCTCTGTCACTCCAGTTTCTTGATTTTGGTTCCGTGTTTCCACATTCTTCCAGAAAACGGATGTAAAGCAATTACTTATAACTTCATAACAATAGTGTAACTTGCACCTGCAGAAGCAATTTATATGGGGTAGTGAAATAGCTGCATATTTTTGTCCAGACAGCAACACATGCCTGGTGAATTACATGGGTCAACAGGAAAGATTATGTATCTTCAGCTATTTATAAAGGGTGCAACTCAAATATAAGCACTTTCATATTAGAAACAAATCCAAATTAAAAAAAATAGCTACTGGAAATTATGCAACCTTATGATAAGTAAATCCATATCCATTCAGCTACAGTGGCAGCATGCAAGCAAATTTTAGCCAGTTATTTAAATTCTTTCTATCAAAAGAGTCAAATTTAAAAATTCATTATTGCTTTGAAAGTTTTGTGTTTCATCTTAAAATGATATACCAACATACACATTGAAAAACATCAGAAGGAGAAGACTCCTATCACACTTTGAATATCCTTCTACTAACCTTGGGTGGTTTAAAAGGATAGTCCGGTGAAAAGGTTATGTCAAGGAAGAAAACTCCACCTTCATATACAGACCCTGGAGGCCCCAGTATAGTTGACCTCCATTCATAAATGTTGTCGCCTTTGGGTCCAGCACTAAAATAGAAAACAGAAATATAACATAATAACCACATACAATCAAGGATATACTGCATCAGTTATACTCTACCAGCAGTACCGCTGGTTTTGCTGTAACACCAGAAACTAAAACTGTGTATCACATTCATTAAGTTAGTCCCCCATAGAACATGCATCTGATGTCCTAAGCTCTGTCAGAGAAGTGATATATTCAGCCAGGAAGAAGTATTAAAATCACATCATAAATTATTCAAATAAGCACAGAAAAATTCCCAACTGTCTTATCTCAAATATTATAGTGGGCAGATGTGAAGTATTTACAGTGCAAGGATACAGAAGACTTTGCTGAGATGTCTTGTCACTGTCTTGCTTCACAAGCCATCCTATTTTCACCTACCTCCTCATCCACCTACCTCCTCAGTCAGTAGCAGGGTAATTACAACATTACACAGCACAGACTGTACTAAAGACTGAGCAGGGTACAAACAACCTTGCAGCTGCACTTGTTCCTAACCTAAGGTCTCCAGTCACTGGCACAGAAGGCTGCTTTACTCTGCAATCATTGCCCTGTCTTAAAAATAATATAAACAGGAAGTGGATTAAAGTGTTGGATTATGTTAGTTCAAAGTCCTTGGTTAAAAACACAGTACTGAAATAATATTTAAAATGTACAGAACATGATCCTATACGAAACAAGAAAAATCTCTCACCCGTATGGTGAACTGCTGAAAAAAAAGAAATAAAATACTAACTAACAGAAGTCCTTGGGCATGACTCTTCTGAAGCCAACACAGCCTCCTTTCATACAACATAATGCCTGTCCATACAAATACATATTTTACTCAGGATGGCCTCTTAAGGCATATGAAGACTTCTTTTCTGTTCACAGCCTACTGATACCAGTCACTGATACAGGACCTGAATTTTAATTAGGATCAATTGGAATGATGACTTCCAGATACCTGATTAATATTTTTTAGAGGAAGGCAGTGCTGTTAGATACCTTGAATAAGTGAGGTGGCATTGTCTTAAGTAATTTCTTGTGAAACAATTCTTGTTATGTTTGCAGTAAGGTTTCTGCAGCATACAGGGATGGAATAACTCTGTGTGTAGAACAGCTGAAAGCTCTTGGCTATGCTCCCTGCCTCACAATGTACCCAAGGCATACAATTATTATACGACACCATGTCATGTTCACTGCTCAACTATTCGTTTTGTTCACTGAAACTTATAAAACCCTCTTTCACCTGCAATTCCTTGGGCTCCCTTCATTAAAACTTCTGACTGCACGATTCCCTGCATACAGCTGCATGGCTTAGTCCTGTGCAGAGTACTTCATTAGTCATGGTACCTACATCCATTTTCTGTAATAGCTGTTAATGCTTCTTGGCTTTCTAAACCACCTTGCTTTCTCAACAGTAATGGGTTACAGACACCATAACATTATGGAACGTTCATTTTCTATCAGCCATAGTAACAAAACTAGCAATTGTTTTAAAGATAAAATCTGGCTTTTTAAGTGTCACAATAGCTGAAGTGTTGCCATCCATATTTCACAGTGTCGATAATACATCAGGTTGCTAGCTGCCAAACAAATTTAATTTACCCAGTTCTCAGTTTGCATTAACCTTTGAATAATAAAGCACAGCTGAGACTGCTGTAAGAAACAAACCAGAGAATGAATAATTAAAACCACCTCCACTGCCTTTAGAAAGACCAATCCTGAGTCAACAGGGAAGGTTTAATTGTGACTGAACTAGGCATTAAGGGGCTAATTGAACTCTTTATAAGCCCAAACAAATGCAGTCCTACATCACTGCTATGGTATATAACACTCATAGAAAATAACACTCCTAAAAAAAAAATCAGGCAATTATTTCAAATAGAAAAGACAAGAAGCAAGGCAAGTCTAAATCTCACACCAAAAAAAGCCCATAATATGTGAAAGGAATCCCTTCTAATTTTCTGCACGAAAATGGTCTAACACTTAAAGAAGCAATGCCTCAGTTGATGCCAGCAGGTTAAAATAGAAGTGATATAAATGTCATACCCAGAGAAATGGTTGGAAATAAGTAACAAAAGCTAGCCCTGGTTCTTTCAGAACTTATTTAGCAAGGAGGCGATGGTTGGGCCCTTTCTGGATTTGAGTGAGGCTCACTTTTTTGATCAGAACTCTCTTTGATAGTGGCATTTTCATACTGTATATTATTTTTATTTGTTTTGCCTATTTATTTAATTGCATTAACATTTGAAATGAGCAGTCATTAATTAGAATAGTTGGAAAATGCTCCATCTGCCAGTTGAACTGTTTCGGCACGTCCAGCTACAAACCCAGCCTGATCACATTCTGAGGATGCTGATTAACATTAATTGAAGGTTTTCTTTGCAAATGAGAGATGAAGCTTTATTAAGTATTATTATTAATTTGAAGAATAGCTTAAATTGAATGGAGTGTGGGAAGACTGCTGTTATTGACGCTGCCTGTTTGAGTGCTTGCTGGCAGCAGGGCTGTTCAGCCATGTGAAATACCAGCCCATGTGCACGGGCAACAGCTGGCATTAAGGGCAACAGCATGCACAAGCATCACGGTTTTTCACTTGTGCATTAATAATACAGAAAGTTTGACAGGTGTATTATCTTTGTTTTCCTTCTTTCTGAATTGTTAAGCCTTTTATTTATCCACATTACCAGCAACCAGAACAGGCTTCACCAGAGAAAATTCCCATATGTGCAAGACCTCAGCCAGAGCCTTATTCTATAAGGTTTAAAATGCAAGAGGATTTAATTACCCTTCTCTCTACATGGATATCTGCCCGACACACTGAAGCCCAAATGTTTTACATTCAGTATGATTTATATTCCAGCTCTATTAAAGTTACTGGCAACCAAACCACAGATCTCAAAGAAAGTGCACCAAACAGCTCAGTGCCTGAAGTTCTGTAATCTTTGGAAGGACGGATTCAGATGTGCACCCTCTCAGCAAAGGGCAGACTAAATCTGTCTTGAATTCAGCTAACCCAGGGACAGGGCACCCACGTGCTGCCTGTGAGGAACCTACTGCTACAGCAGCCATCTCCAAGGGAGAGATAACAGTGGCTGGGCAGCTCCAGGTGGGAGTGGATGACCTATAAGGTGGTTAGGAGGACAATTCTGCCGTCAGAACAGCAGTGCAGCCTCCCAGGGTGAGCCCAGGTGCTGACAACCCAGTGACTCTGCAGGGTGGGGCAGTCAAGGAACCAGCAGAGAGGTTGTAGTGTGGTTCTGGAGCTGGTGTTCCCCACGTTTCCAGTGTTACCTCCCAGGTGGAATATGTAACACAGGACCAAGGAGGTGCAGCTGAGCCCCTGGAGACTTGAAGTTATCAATGGCTTGTCAAGAGCCAGCTCGCTGCTGCCATTATTCCCCTACAGCTGACGAGACACTCCACAGAATACTGTATTTTACCCACTGCAGAGGCTTTGCTCGGCGGAAGAACTGGAACAGGGGGACATGGAGCCAGTTTTCTTCCAGAATGACATCAATACGAGTGTATGAAATTCAGGACAAAGGAGTCAAAACATGCAAAACTGTCTTCTTTTTATTTCACTCCTTTGCCTCTCCTGTATTTCAGTTCTGCCATTACTTCCCACATACATACTCGCAGGTGAAAGGTATGGACATCAGTTACAGTTAACTTTAAAACACTTTAAATGCTACTAGAACTGAATTAATTTTGCTTTAAATATGCTTACCACATGGAGGATTTTCTATTCCCTCAATATGTTTTAGGCAGGCAGCCACTTTAAAGTAGTGCTGGTAAAAACAGCTTGTCCAGCACAATGCATTATAAACACCAAGCTTTCCCTGCATTTACAATATCCTAAAATATTAAATTCAAAATAATGTATTAAGAGAGTTGTATGAAAACAACAGCACCCATGAGATATACCAGATGAAAACCTATCTGGAGAAGTTATTAAAGTACAGTTGATTTTTAGCTGTCATTTGTATACAAATGTACCTAATTTCCAGAGAATATCTAAAAAAAGTGTAAATACACAAGGTCAAAAAAATAAGAGTATCTACCTCATTTATCAAGTAGTCATATGAAACAGATTAGTCAAAATGTTATTGTTTTAAATCTAACTTGTATTTCTTGATGAGGGGGCCACATGCTTTCCAGTGTCTATGACTGGAGGTAGCATAAACTAGTAGTGTGCTTCTGGTAAGGTGGGAAATGAAGACTATTTCAGTGTCTTCCCTTCCATTCTTGGTCTCTGAATCTTGCTGGTATCCACCATTAAAGTGGATGCTCTTTAACACAAGGGAAAGGCAAGCCTGTACCACAAAACATGTAGAATTTTAACTTAAACTGTTGTCTAGATCTGATACATGAACAGTGCATGGCAGGGAAGTGATCAGGCCAAATAAAATAGGAAAGCACGTTAGGTGGAGGCCTTCCTATTCCTCAGGACTCAGAAAGAAAGGGAAAGATTCTTGTGGAGTGTGTGAGTTTTCATAAGAAGAGAAGAATAAAGCAGAACCAGGGTATCATACTAACGTTCATGAACTCACTTTCCTTGGTACTATCTATGGCAACTCACTCCTATTATTGCATTATCTAATCTGAATTGCCTTAGCACACAGAAACAAACATCAGAACCAGGGTTCTCCTGCCCTACATGCAATCCGTGGAGGATGCAGTCCCTCTCAACTACCTTTGGTAACTTACGACGGTAGAAAGAAGAAAGATACATGCAAGGCTCTTTCTCTTCCTTTTCTTTCACTGTGCAGAACCTTGGCTTCAATGTTTAGGAGTCTTCCCTCTGAGGAGAGAAGCTCATTACAGAATGATCTCCATTTCTAAGTATTACAACACAGTTTCTTGCAATCCCATTTCTTGCACACCTAACAGATACGCAGGAGCAGATCCTGCCTCTAGCTGCCTTCTGCGAATGCTTCTGGGAAGCCACTTGCCTAGGGGGCAAAATGGCTACAAAAGTATTGGAAGATTGGCAAAATAATTTAAGAGCACAGCTGGTGAGGGGAGAAGATGGATGTGACAAATCAGAAGACTGCAGATTCAGCTTTCAATGAGATACATCTCTTGAGAAGCAGATATGAAGCCTCATTAAAATAAACCCAGTATACCCTCCGCTCTCTGTTTTGAACATGGTGCCAATACTGAAACTGGTTCTAAGCAAAAGTGTTGCTTTGGTCTGCACCACAGCTCAGGTTGACCCTGTGCTTGGGGACAGCCATGAGAGGAACAGTGGGGCTGTGCTGGGGAAGTGGCTTCTGGATAATCTCAATCTGGGAAGAAGCAAATCAGCAGCAGCCGTGCTGATGCATCACCAGGTGACTCAGACCCACCTGCACACCCAGCCCAGCCCTACTCAACAAAATGCAAAATAGGTGCCCTTGAGAAGCAGTGGCATCACAGTCCTGTGAGCCACTGCCACGTTTCTGTAACTCTGGAATGGATACAGACAATGTCAGGATACAGACAGTGCCAGCAGTACAGGTTATCTGCTGAATTTCTTCTGCTCTTGTCCCAGTACTCTCTCGTCTCCAACCTGAAAGCTCACCTGATCCACCACCTCTCGAGCTTTATTACTCCCTTGTTACAGAGTATTATTCTTTGTAGTACATGTATTTTTGAGTTTCTACCTGAGGGTGGTTTCTCCCCCACCCTCTCTCTGTATGGTGGCAATTCATTGCTCCTTCATCATGGTGGATCCTTCCTCACTTCAGGTTCATCCAGATCCCACTCCTCCTAACACCCTGCTTCTTTTTCCCTCATCAAAAGCCATCAACACGTCCTGCTAGTTTTTCATCTTTTTCTAGAAGTGAAGATGGGGTGAAGAATGGTACAGGGGTGGTTTATTACAGCACAGTAATTTTGTTTCCTTCCTTCCCAGGAAATTGAAGAGCAAGCAGAGCGGGAGCTGCAGCAACAGTGGCGTAGGGAAGGGAAAGGGAGTCACAGCTGCCTACCCAGATGCTACAGTGATATCAGGAGGTACTTTGGTAAATGTATGTAATAAACAGTTGCCACAGCAGCCAAAAGAATACACTTCTACAAAACAAAAACAAAGAGATAGCAGCGAGCACTGAGACTGCCTGTGGCAATGGGCACTGTTGTATGGTTAATAATACCTCAGCTATGAATAAAATTAGCAGGGTAGTCTCCAGGCAATAAAATCAAAGAACAATTAAATAAATAAACCGTTTCAGAATTAGAGATAAGTCCTTACTTGGGCTATAATATTGAAGACTTAAATTTACCTCAAGAAATAAAGCCCCCACTTTTAGAATGCATAAAAATTTTTAATGTCTTTTTTTCTCCTGAAAATCTTCTGAAAACCCCTAAAATCTTCCTTTTCAATTAATCAATTAATTAATTTATTAAAACTATCATCATCTCAATTTCTTCATCTAGATGGTGCAAAAAAGTGTCATTATTAAAATGTTGGAAGATGCTCATGGTTCTTACTAGTTATAATCTAGACCAAACCTAGAAAAAATTCAGCATTAAATTCAAGGCCCAAGAGATCTACTCTAAGTACTCTAAGTAAATTAACTCTTTACTCTAAGTAAATTAACAATATATATTTACATTTTAAAAGAGTTGCTGATTTTATTTTAAATAGACTCAATAGTTAGTGAAAAATCTTGTCTTACCATGACCTTGAATTTGGGTCTATGCTAGATCCAGTATTTTTGGTCACCCTACAATATAAATGGGAATTTATGTCTTCAATATGTTGGAATATCCATATTATCAGATGAGATACGCATGATTTTTGAGTAGGTGTCTTTCATCAGACTTAATTATTCATAATGGAAACTGAGGTTGAAGTCACTGGGCCACTTGTCACTCAGAAAGGCTTTGGCAGAGAGAGACACATCAGACAAATCCCTTACACCACTTAGTTTCCATTGCAGTCAGAGAATTCAGCTGAAAATTTTGAATCAGACTTTCTTCCAGTTCTTTCAGTTTTCTGATTGAGACCATCTTTCATTAAGAAACAATTTTTTTTTAAAGTACTTTTAGGCAAGCATTAAGGGAAGGAGGCTATTAAGACGTTTTTCTAACTCATGCTGCAATTCTTTCAAAGTGTTTATATCCTGCTCTTTTTATGTGCTTTTTATTGAAGCCAGTTACCATTTTCATGTATCCTTTGGAATCAATATGTTTGTGGTATATCTGATTGGAAGAACATATAGGAAAACTGATCCCAATGAGCTGCCAAAAGAGCAATAATGTATTACAGGGTATTGCTTGATACTGCTTCCTATTGAGACCACTGGAATTACGTATGGTACAGCATTTTTTTATTGTCAGTCTTCTGTAGTTTTAGCAAGGTATTTCTAGAGGTTCATTTATCACCCAAAGCGAGATGCAGTTTAACTTTGGGGATTCCTGCCTCTTCCTTTCTTGCAACAAACCTGCAGCACACCAGGTCAATGTGCCCAAAGTCTGTATGAGGCAAATCCTTTTTTCTTGTTTTATCTGCCCTCCTATCATGGGAGCCATTAAAAATTATTGGCTGAAGCTGTGGAACTGTGTTGTGTTTAAAATCACTAAGTTTGGGCCACAGTACTAATAACAAGTAGATTAAGACCAAAGTAAGTTGATTATATTAGTTGATTTTGTTATTCACTTCTAAATAATATTCCTAAAAATTATTGAAAGTATCCTAGTGCTTTAGCAGACTGGTATTATTCAAAGAGTACTTTGATGCTTTTATACTCCAAAGTCCTGTTCTCAAAGCATTCCTGAGATAGAAACCATCATGAAGAGAACTGCTTCTTAATGCACAAAATAGTTATTTATATTATACTATCTACAGCAATTTATTCACTGCAAACACCATTACACAGTGTATGATCACAGCATGCTGAGTATTCACAATGAGATTTTAGAAATGGCAATTTTGTTAAGTATTCTCCGCTTTGTTCAGCTGAAGAAAATTACATAAAACCCTTCACAGAAGGCTTGCCTTGCTCAGAGCAGGAAACAATCACTCGCCTCCTATTACACATCTATGGGCTCAATTCCCTTTTGCCACATCTTCTGTTTCTTTTTCTTTTAAAGTAATACCAGTAACTGAAGTTCCAGCTCTTTTAAACCACCAGAAATTCACTGTATAGTTTAAAAAAGATAAAATATTTTTCAGCCTGATTTGCCTCTATGGGAAATTATATCAAGCATGATTTGTAGCCCTATTTTAGTAAAAGAGAAAACCACAAGTAACGAGGAATGAAAAACACTACAGAAGAATGAATAGGCTGTCCTGGGACCTTCTAACATGACCTTCAACCTTGCAAGTTGCCAAGTGATATTGTTTCCATGTTACTCCTAATTTGCTTTTCCTTGAGTTTCTTTTTTCCCAAGATTGTAACTTATTTTTCAAAATATAACTACTTTTTAATTTCACAACATTTCCCTTTGCTGACAACAGTTGTAATTTACCATTATCTCTTCTCTAAGTTAATCAGAATCCATGACGTGCAACAGTGGGGTGGCACCACCAGGCACTGTATTTTTAAAATTTTAAATCTAATTTAAAAGGATGAGGTGACTAAGTGCAGACAGATAACACAAAAACCCCAGAGCAGCTGGAAGATTTAAGAGGTGTAGTAGGGAAGAAAGCAGTCTTTAAAACGGCATTGACTTTTTAGTTTCTGTGGAAACCTTAGAGGCAATACAGGAGAGAGAGGCAGACAGGACTAAAGCCTAGCAGCTCAAACACACTAGAAAGGCTTCTGATGAATGGGTGGAACACACCGAAAGCTTTGGATTTGAAATGTATTTGATATGTTGATTTGATCACTTACAAAAAAAATGACAGCAAATTCTCGCTTTTTTATCAGAAATGATGAAAAATGACAAAAAAGTCACAGACAATGTATTAGTGATGAATGGATCAACTGAACTTCAACTAACACGTCCTTCACTTTGAGATAATGGACTGCTGATTTCATGTCAGAAATTTTTTTAAGTCTTATCCAAAAAAGATCTTTACACTATCTTACTTTTAAAAATATTAGTGTAAAAATATTCTGCAGTCGTCAGACATTTCAGTAAGTGAGAATGATTTATACAGGATTATTTCTAATATATGTACATCCACATTTTCTGATTATTATGAATGCTACAACCAAGGCAGCAGTATTGTTCAATGCCTTCATATTCTCTGCTCCTCAGAAAGCTGGTCTTCTAGCTGGTCCACTCGCCATTGAATCTTTCCCCAACTTGCAAATTATTTATCCAATGGCCTCTAAAGAAGTTTGATTTGTTCAAGACCATAATCTTTCAGAGTCCTGTCTAGAGGCAGTTGTCTAAATAAGAGCCTAGAAATTTTGAAACCTTATGGGACAAGATAATGTTGCAACTTTTTGTTCTGAAGGGGCCTCATTCTGAGATTTCCTTTTGTGACACTTCATAGAGACTTTAGTTTTTACACATAGGCTGCTTTTAAAGAAGCATATATGTAAAACAAGCATAATGTTCCAAAATATTAATGAGGGGAAGCAATGAGAAGCAAATTTAAAGAAGTGAGTATTTACAGTTTATCTCAAACAAACAATACAGCTGTGCAACCAACAAGTCCGCTCGCATCCATTTTGTAAACAGAGGAACAGGCTTAGATACAGACCCCCCTCATTTCAGTGGGAGATTCACACATGCTAACACGTGAAATGCTTGCTTACACAAGGAAACCAGTCTTTATTATGGCACAGATTAACTAACATGATGTTAAACACATTATAAAACAAGTCATTTCCTCCTGAGTAAACAAGCCTATAAAGCCAACAGGCACAGAAAAAAGGAAATTTGATTCTGAAATCCATAGACTTCAAAAGCAGATTCCTTTTATTTAGTCAATTTAGTTAAGAGGCTGTCTTATTTCTCCAGATCTCTGGTAACAGAAGAAAACACAATTGGAAATTACTGGCAAATGGACACATTTTCACAACCTTTTCCCTTCATTTGAAATTATTCTCTTACTTCAAATATGGAGACCAGCCATAGGTCCAAGATGAAAGAAATCTTAAAATGTCTCAACCCTGGGCTGAGACTGATTGACCCCACTGCAGCCCACGCTCTGACTTGTCAGAAAAAACCACCATTTACGGAGTGTTTTCTTAGCAGTGTCCGACGTTTGAACACTTTACACCACTAGGCTGACTAGCTGAAATTAATGGGGGCGTGCCAGATTCAGTCTGGGACCCAGGAATGTGTCTTCTTCTGAGTCAACAGAATATTGTTAAGACTTTTTAATGTCTCTGGGGTGAGGGGACTTATCCGGATACATGACAGGGTAAACGGAAAATAAAATATAAAGGGATTTATTGTTTTTCTATCAGGATCATTTTCTCCTAAGATCTTTTGGGAGAGTCTTTAGGGCTAAGGTTAGGAAGGGGCTTACATAGGAACAAGTCTTCTGTTTCGAAGTGGTTGGAATCCTCTCAAAATCAGACCTGGAGCTGCCAAGTGAACTTGCTACAACAGTCCCAAAAATGGTTATGCCACAGACTTCACCATAAGAACAGGATTGTTCCAATGTGTTTTTCAGCAAAGGGGAGCTCATCTGGGACAACTGAGGCTACATTCTTCCCAGTATTCCCAGTACACACACCTCCATGGTGCTCCATGGGTCAGAACGTTTGATTAGAAAACCATTCCCTATAAATGGCTTTGTTTCATCGCTGCCTATATTTAAAAGCAGGATTGGAAAACGGGCCTGGGAGGAATGATGGCAAAATTGGTTTAAGAAAAGGACGCTTGTTTGTCATATAAAGGTCACAACGAAAGGGTATGGCTGGAAGGAGAAGTCCTCTGCCTCTGTTCTCAGGATGGGAAGGCAAACAGCCCGTGTGCAGGTGCCTGCTGGGGAAAGCAGTCTTCACCTTAGAGCTGGAGTTGAGGAACTCAGAGCTCTGTAAAATTCCTCTCAAGGTTTCAGGTGACACTTTCACTGCTTTCATGGCCTCACACATGATCTACATGAGAAATGACACCATATCTAATGAAGAATCAACACGTCTAATTAGTAAGAGGGAACTAGCATTCTAATCTGTAAATCATAATCAATGACTGTCATAGAAGAATCACACATCACATATATAAGATGGGTTTTTTTATAACCACTGTGTATGTTCCCTACATCAAGATAAAATACCAACAACAGTTGAAATTGCCATTATAATTTCCTTGGCAACCACAACTTGGAATCCTTACTCACACAGATGTTTTTTGCATGATAAAAATTACATTTGTGTTGTTTTCCTTCCCATTTTCAGTTCCAGCTCATCTCCTTGGCTCAGCTGCCGGTGATACCTTCTCTCATCATTGTTTATTTACTCGTAATATTACTGGTTGTCTGCACTAAGTGACAAACAGTTGGTCTTTGAGTCAGAGCTACCACCACGAGGAGAACCCCAGAACACTACTCATGCAGAAATTCACAATGCAGAAATAACATGCGGCTTAACCTACGAACACTACAGTTATATTACTTATCTTTATCATGCACTACTGCTTATCTTTATTATCCCAATCACGCTTGCTTAAATCTTGTGTATTCAAAGCAAACAGCTGGAGCAAATGGCTGTGAGCTACTGAAGTGTTCATCCTGTGGCCTCTGGTTCAGTCCTAGCCTAGATGGCTCCTGTCCCAGTTGTTTGTACTTGGAGACTCTTTGGTGGTCTGCATCTAATGAATAGGTTTTTTGACAAATCCATCTCTCAGTGGACAAACATCCCAAGTCATAAGAATATCACTGCTGATTCCAGCCTTGCTGGCAATGGATGGAGGAGGAAATGCTCTGGCTACATGTGCCAGGTCTTGTTTGAGGCCCTGAGAATGCCATGGGAACACATGCCAGACAGCTGCCTGTCTTTACTGCTTATTCACCCATTAATTAGGGATGTATCTGTACTAATTGCTGTAACTATTGGTCAGGTACTCTTCACAAATACCACAAATGGTGTAAGAGCTTTAACAGAAAAAGGCCCTGCTCTCTATTTTCTAATGCAAAGGGAAGGTGTGGTGGAGAAAATTCAAGCCATATTACTGTTTAAATAACTTGGATATGATCAAAGTCAGCAATAGTTCACCTGTACTGCTTGTGATAATTTTGTAGGAACCCAGCTGCCTGAGAAAGACTTAAAATTTACCACTTTACATATTAAGAGGAAAAAGTCTTCCTCTGTCAGATCATACTGAATCACAACAATGTGCATATGTATTCTTGTCACAGTTTCTACACTTTTACTGGTTTTGATGCCTTCAAAATAATCTTTTTTAAAATTAATGTACTTGCCAATTGTACATTCTGGAAGGGAGAGCAGCTGTTTCCTCACAACTGTATGCATAGCCTTTTGAAGAAAATTTTGTTTATTAATAGTAATCTGTTTCTCATAGCTTCGCAATTTCTTAGATAATAGGGTAAAACACAATCTTCCTTTCATGCTCTCTGCATACTGAAGAGACAGATGCAATTGCGAGAGACTACTTATGCTGAGGGCAAAACTCAGTACTGCTTAATGTGACTAAATGACTAAAAAATGTGTATCATTTATAGATGACATCTAGCACTCTGCTAAGTTGTTTTTATTATGGTCAATGAGTATTCTTCCCTGCCGGTTAGTAAAAGGATTTGGAATTAAATCTGTTTTTATTTTACTTGTTCAAGCAGGCACACTGAAAGCAACAGAGCTACCCACACAAGTAACGCAAATGGGATTTAGTCTTTATTCCCAGTCTTTTTCTAAACAGAAGCTCACCATGTAACAATATATATATTAACTTGAAACACAGAACTGGGAGAAAAGGAAAAAACCTCAGGACTGAAGAAAGACTATTTTACAGCTACACAGACGTGTAAACACCTCCAGGAACTTTGCTTAATAAGGCCAGCTACTTTCAGCTATCACTCCACCGCCTGTGACAATCTTTGCATGAAAGCATTTCTTTCTCCCCCAGGCAACACTATCAAGTTAGTGCAGTTCCCTCGAAATACATAAATGCTGTATTTAAAATTAAATGTATAGCATATGGAAGACTGGAGCAATGCTCTGGAAAGTACCCCCCTCACCCACCCAAAGGCACTCGGGTACACAAAGAAACACCCCTATGAAATGTGGTAAATGTGGCTGGGAAAATGTCAGAATACAGGCACTTCCTGTGGATTTTAACTTGTATCAAGACACACTCTTGTGTAAAAGATACCACAGGGTCCACAATTGATCTTGAATAACCTCCAAACACGATGTACGCAATGGAGAAGTCAACTCAGCAGTGTTTAATACATGAGCACTCTTACCCTTATGGAATACATTACTTGGCTTTTCCTAATGATACTGAATTGATTTACATGTTAATTTACCAAACTAGGTGTATCCAACCCCAAAACAGAGAAGCTGAGAGTGACACACAACTTTCCTGGAAAATGAAGGCTCAGTTCTGTGCACTCAAGTGTTGCTCTGGGTTTCAGTGGTACCAGGGATAAAACCCTCACTGACTTCAATACAATGCACAAAAGAGAGCATTTATGAACCACTTATAAGGACATAAAATGTGCATGATGTTGTGCTTGCAATTTTAAAATCACCTATTTTTAGCGAGTCTTGTAGAAAAAAAAAGTCTTGTGTGTATAATTGTACATTCAAATTTATGTTGACCTACTTTAAATTGTTTTCAGTTTATCATGTTAGGAAAATTATTCTAAAACTGTAACCACAAATGATCAAAAAAAACCCACCCCAAACCTTCAAAATCAAAAAGCAGTGTTTGGTGGTTTGGTCCCTGAAACCACCAAGCTTTGATCAAGGATTTTTTTGTTACAGCAATATTTCAGAATCAAATGAAAATATGAACCAAACTTGTTGGTTGACTTCCATTCCCATCATTTTAGAGGGAGTCTGTGTTTGTGCAGAATGATTTAAATACAATTCTCTGACATTCAGAACTGAAATGTCTGTTCCTGTGTGAAATAAGAGAACTCAGTAACTTGGGAAGTCTATTAACTTGTTCAAAAAATCTAGATGTATTACATTTTTGGTGTACATTGCTTCATAAACTAATACTCTCTACTTAATGAATATTTCTATTTTCATTTGCATTTTTACACTTGTTTTCAAGTAATTTTATCACTGATAGGGATTATTTTTGGGTTCAGGACTCAAATCTTACTACAATATAAAAAAATGAAAAACTTTTAATGAATACTTTCTCTGCAGAGGTAAAAGGTCAAACAGAGTAGCACTAGACAGGAGAAAATGAATTAGTAAACTGAAGGAAAGATAATCTGGTTTCAAGGTTAACTTTCTGTTCTTTATTGTAGTGAGGTTTTTTTCCCCTTCTTTTTTTTGAACTTCTAAGAGCATGCCAATTCCATGTTCCAGCTTGCTGTGCTACTGCAGCAGAAACTACAAAAATAGACAAAATGTCTAAGAATCACACCACCTCACAGAAACCCACCCCTGTCCCTCAGTCACTCCCTCTGAAAAAATCTAGAGCAAAGAAATACCTTTTCTGTTGAAAATCAGGAAACTGAGGTCCTGACAAACTGACAGGTAAAGTATATTTATCTTCCCCAAAAACATAACTGCGTGAATAAGAGGTGCTTCCCAATGAGAGCAGTCAGCTGCCTCCCTGGATGTGACTGTAAATACTGTGTTTAAATACAAAATCATAATATTTACAAACAGAAATTACACACAGCACATCCTTCAAAATCTCTCTGCCATTGTCTAGAGGTCTTTGTGGTAAACAAACTAGCATAAAGAGTGGGTAGTAAAAGTGGTTTAAAAATAATTTTATTTTTTTGCAAATGAAGCAGTATTAGCAACAGACGTTGCTCTTGTGTTGAGACTGGTGTCTTGTTTAATTCCTTACTTTGACTTCATAAACCAAATACATTTTACTTCACAGATTGAGGAAAATCTGCAAATATCAACTCTTTTTTTCACTTTGCAAGCTTTGGAGAGCTTATCTAAAATGTCCCTACACCTTATTGTATGAATAACTTTATGTCTGAACTTACATATATTTTTAAAAAATGGCAGGAGATATTTAACATGGCAACTACCTCAAATACAATTTAAATTTATGCTTTTCAACTTAGACAAATTAGGATTCCCAAACAATGCTACTTAAAAGTTTTTTACTGACATATCTCAAAAAAATCATGTCCTTTTTTCCCCTCCCTTTCCATCTCTGTTTTCCTATAATAGCCTCAAGTATTTTTCATTTGTCAGCTATAAAACATTATAGTTATTCATTACATATGGCCTTGGCATACTTGTTATAGCTACCTAGAGTACATTTCAATACCAGAATACATTTTTAAGTTTAATACACTACTAATGAATCAAATAAAATCCAAGTGGTTTGGGGCTTTGGCTGACACTAACTTATTACCCCTGTAATCACATCATGAGCAGAAGGGGCTCTGTACCTTTTACCTCCATGTTTGGGAAGCTGCAGTGAAACTCGCCACAATATTCTTGCTCTGTGGTTTATAATTACCTCCAAATCTCAGAAAATATATTTACATGTACATTGGAAATTATTTTTGTCAGGGGAGGTCGTCTTATGCTAGCCACCACAGATGCCCAAAAATCAACATCAAAAAAATGCATATTCAAATATACATCCACAATTATTTTTCTGGCATTTTAAACACAGTACTTTGCTTCATTAAAATACTTCACACCAGTCCTCCTCAGCAGAGAGCGACCCAGAACCAGAAACTCCTGACTGAGGAGTGGGGGCGGGCAGCCATTCCCTTGCCAAATATATTTTCAAATCCTTTAACAACCCACACTAAAGACATTCTTCATTCATTCAATACCATTTCTTATAGAGACACACGGAAAACAAAAGAGAAAGGTTCGGAGTAACGCCCAGTCCTTTGCTTTGGGCTTCCCACACAAGGAAAAAGACCTGGACTTGAGGGCTGAAGGAATAGTTTTATGAAGTTATTTCTCTGCAGTCACACGTAGCACAGCTGGCAGTCACTGCTCTACAATAGTTAATAACATGTTGCTGTAAATACTTTTGGCGGGGTGACACCAATGAAAATATTCACAGTACTATAAAGAGGAGACGTTAATTATCTTCAGGTCTTACCAAATGTTAGGACCTAGTACTAAAAATACATATGGAGGTGAACAACAGTATTTTGTGCACATGAAGCTACTTAAGGACATAAGATGCTCACTACCCACACTTCCAAGAAGCAGCTTACTGCTTTTGACAGCAAAGTGAAGAGTTATATTCTAGGCATTGAAATAAATTTCTTTTATACATTATTTTTCAGCCAGTACACTACCAGAAGGCACTAATAAGGACGGCCTGTTTAGTTCTCAATTACCCAAGGATGGCGTGTTTCAGAACAAGCCGTAAGAGTTTAGTTTTGGATTGTCAGGGGGTATTTTTGCTTTTTGTGGTTACAGAGCAGGCGAGAAGTACCCACAGCAGGCACAGAATACAAGACTTGTTACCAGCTCAGAGAAATGTTACAATCAGGTTTTCATCTGTTCAGCAGAAGTTCCAAACCGGGATGCCTCGTGTTGAACATCTGTACCTGCCGTACCACACGACAGTGGGGAAACAAGGTTTAGAGCTTGAGGTGAAGAGACCCAGCCTCCTCACACAGACCTTAGTGTGCTGGCGGCTGTCTGTCGTAATTGACTCTTTTTAACTACAGAAGTAGGTTCAGCCTCACTGCAGTACATCCTGCAGGGAGAGGAAAATGAGAAAACCGACTGTGGTACCTCTAATGGGTAGAATACTTCAGCACATATTCAGATTCACTGTTTATAAGGAATCTATTTACTTTAAGAGAGGCAAGCAAAATCTCTGTCAATGGGTAGAATAAACACTATTTAGAGTGGAACCATTTGTAACATACTTTAATTGGCAATTTGCCCTTGATGACTAATATAACATCTTTCATATGAGGATTCTGCTGGTCTGTGATTTTCTGTCTGTGTATTAAAAGGTATGAAAACCAATGCACAAAATACATTCTCTTAATAACAGAGCTTAGAATAATACATCCATTATCACAGGTATCACACTTGTTTTCTGTAACCCAACCAGAGCAAGAAAGTAAGGTAAAATACCACCAAAAAAAAAAAACAAAAACCAGCATATTTGCCTCAGAACAGATGGCAATACGAAATTATATTTAATTTCATTCTTTATATTTTAGAAAGGCTTTTATATGCTCTGTTCTTCTTCCTTAAATTGGGCAGTACCTGTCCCTCGAGGGTCTGTACTGGGACCAATACCATTTGATATCTTCACCGATGACACAGACAGTGAAATTGAGTGCACCCTCAGCAGGCCTGTGGATGGCACCGAGCTGAGGGGTGCAGTTGGTATGTTTGAGGGAAGGGATGCCATCCAGAGGGACCTTGACGGGCTCCTTGACAGGCAATGTTTTAAACTGAAAGAGGGTAGATATAGATTGGATATAAGGAAGAATGATTTTTAAGAGGGTGCTGAGACCCTGGAATAGGTTGTCCAGAGAAGTTGCCAATGCCCCATCTCTGATGTGTTCAAGGTCCAGCTGGATGAGGCACTGAGAAACCTCATCTGATGAAAGATGGCCCTGCCCATGCACCTGTTAGGACTAGATGATCTTTAAAGATCCCTTTCCACCCAAGCTATTCTGTGGTCCTATGAGTCTATCACATTGTATCATATTAAAAAATACACTGGACAATCATAATGCATCATGCTCTATGAGGACACACATGTTTCCATGATTTCATTCTCACTAGAACAAACACCTACTTTTCTTTATGTTCCCCAGCGTGTTCTTATCAAAAAAGATACTCTTTCCAGAGTTTGTCAGAACCAACTAGAGCTGCTTGTAGCAGAATGAAAAAATGACCCCCTCTTCTAACACATGCATCTATAAAAAAAACTCTCATAAATTAAAGTAATGGGACGAACATTGTCATGATACAATTCAGAGCTGTACTGGCTTACTGAGGATTAAACTTGGCTGAGGAAGATCATTAGGAAAACAAAAGGCTACAGAAATAATTTTTTTAAATCATGGAAGTGGATTGTAGAAGCTCACAATGAAGTAAAAATGTAAATAGCTGAATAAAGATAATTACACAAAACTCTGTCCCAAGATCAGCACTGTCAGAATGTGATCTAATGTAAAGAAACACATATTACCAGAGACAAAAAAAGAATAAAATAAAAATTCTCCCAGGTTCAATGCAAAAGACGTTTTCCCCTTAGAGAAGACTGCAT
Source organism: Daphoenositta chrysoptera (assembly GCA_013397915.1). NCBI lineage: Eukaryota > Metazoa > Chordata > Aves > Passeriformes > Daphoenositta > Daphoenositta chrysoptera. The sequence continues at coordinate 659,729 of VZRO01000464.1, read as the reverse complement.
AAAAAACTTCCTCTCTTCAGAGGAGGCAACAGAATGGAAGGGAATGAAAAGAGGCAGTAAAAGCTCTGCATTTCCAAACATTATTCAAGGTTAGAAAATTAAAATGTTTCATTACGAGGAAAAAGACAAATCTGATCAAAGTCAGTCAACTCGCTTATTTATATCTCAGCAAACACCTTGGGTCCGCATTTTGTCAATCTGTAGAAAGCAAAAGATTTTTCTGACCTCATAAATTGGCAAGAAACAGCTTGTGTACTGCTCTACTCAGCTCAGCAGATACTTGGCACCATTTATCCTGGCTCTCACAGAACCAAGTACACCTACCATAAGGGCGACTGCTATGGAATTTCTGAAAGGCAAGAGGGAAAAGCCTCATTTAAGCCGCTGGCATATCACAGTGGTGCCATGCTTACCCTGGGCTAAGTGCCTGACACAGCTGAGGACAGTTCCACTGAACACTACGAGGGTCACAGCCCTGGACATGGCAGAGCTGGGGTAGAGGAAGGCAGGACTCCTAAAAAATTGTCAGCAATGTCATGCTAAAAAGTTATGGGGAGATGACACCTTGTTTACTGCCTGGAAGTTACATTCAGCTTCCCAGACATTTGGTGTGCAGATGTCACCACTAAAAAGTTGCAATGTAGTGATGTACTGGCATGGAAACATCCAAAGAGAACAACATGTCTAAACATACAGGAGGGACTGAATTCGATCTGTTAGTACATATTCACATTTACCTTCCTCAGGAATAGCTTACTATAGGAATAGGAAATAAAGAGTTTATTCATTAGGCTAAATGATTTTACAGTATCATATTCATTCACTCAGCTAAGTATGAATGCTGGCAAGGTCTACATATGGATTATATACTCGGACTAGACTGCAGACAGTATTTACTATTTCTTAAATTATGTTAACTTCCTTAAAAATACGTATCTTGTAGAAACCTCTTCTAAAATTTTCATTCTAAAGTTTAAAACTGTGGAGTCTCTATCCCATGTTGGCACTGGGTCTCAGACACACACACACTGATCCTGAAGCAGTCCTGTGGCTACGGACATGTGGCTATGGAGACAGCTTCTCCCACGTATTGTTTCTAAAATCAGTACAGCTATTTTGTATCTTCCATATGCATTACCTCTTCAGAACACATCTAACCTCAGACTCCTTTTCAGATTAACTTGGTTTCCTGTATCCTGATATTTTCCTTTAAATAAATATTAGCATGGCCAATTGGCTCCACTACATTACTGCAACCTCTGGAGTGAGCAGGACCAGCCACTGAGCACATGCTGTGACAGCTACCCTTTTCAGCAAAAATAAAAGGCTGTCAGAGAAGATGCACCTGGTTTTTATTTAAGATTTCAAATTACCTCTTCAATGGTTTCTGCTTGCTGACAAGCAAATGCATGACCTAGGAATCAGCAGCTAGAATTACCTATTTGCTGAAAGTGTGTATTTGCTGACTTAATAGTGTTTATCATTTATCACATACACAGAGGAGTTGACAAATACAATCTTCTTGTCCTTAGTAATTTTGTGGAGCAAGAAATAACTCCGTTCATTCTTCTTCCTTACTTTACTCGTTCCTAACTATGGTACTGTGCCAAAAAACAGCTCACAGCCATTTCCCTTCTCTAGCATACAAAGTCAAAGTAAATTTCCAGCTGGCAAATGAAATGCAACGTTGATTAGGAATGCAATATATTTGAAACATTTGACCTTTAAAGCACAAAAATCTTGCATCTGAAATGCAGTTTGTCACATATCCACAAAGCCATATCTAATCAGGAAACACAGTTGTTAAAGCTGATTAATGATGACTTTGCAGTTTCATGATTTTTGTATATTTGTGTGATAGTCCTAACTTTGTGAAAGGAACACTGCCAAGTTCTTGATTTACAAATATGTTCCTCTTTGAAACTGCTATCCTCTTATGGAATTACATCATATATATACCAATTATGTTTAACTAAGATCTGGGATTTTACCTTCAAACTGATAAGTGCATCAAAGAAAACAACTGAGAGCTTGACACTGAAATACACTCTAAATCTTTCCAGTTTCATGCTATTAATAATTGCTGTGTCACAAGTCATCAAACTCTGAATTTCCTTCACAATATTTAGAAACTCATCCCTTGAAATCCAAGTTCTAGAAAGACCTTAACATTCTTTTCCCATGCTGAAACAAACTGATTCGGGTGCTCAGATATTCTCTATCGGGTGTCTAACAATAAGAAGCACAAAAATCCCAAAACACGGGATATGAGAAACCTTTACTTATGTACTATTCTATCACTTAAATTCAACTCATTTCCTCATTCTATGTAAGTGTGGAGTCAAATTCTACCCATATGGAGGAGGGCTTATTCAGACCTTATGTTCCAGAGGTTACTGCAGCAGTTAGCTCTACCCAGGTCTTTCTTGCATGGTTCTTGGGGGAAAAATAAAGGTGTGAAAAAGGGAAAGGACTACTGATATGCACAAGTTCTTCAGTTCTTCCCCCTGTGTTACAGGATATATATGAAATTATGGCTATGATGGTAGAAAATAAAGCAGGCAAATTCTTCTTACAAAGCCTATTATGCCAACAATAGGCAGAATATTATTCCCACTGAACGTAGGCAAGTTGGTAGTAGAGGCTCCCAGTAAACTGTATGATATTTGGAACATACTCTGGGATTCAGATTCTCCTCTTAGAGAATAAAAACATTTGCTTTTCGTCCCAATCCTGCTTTAACAAGACTGGAAAGAACTTTGTAGCGATTCTAATAAAAAATAAGCTCCTTCCAAACCTAGTTTTGTATTTTGTTTAGTTGAATGCACAAAACTACTCGCCAGTAGAGGGGGTATAGTTCAACCATTTCTCGTGCTAGAAGGGGCTGTCACAATTTGAAGGAGAGGACAGTATGAAGAGGAAGAGATTGTGCAAATTTACTTTAGAAAGCTGAGCTGCAAGGGGAGAAGAGCTTCTGGAATGCACCAGGAAAAAGCAGTAGGAAAACAAATATTCATTCCAGGCTTTTAGCATTTTAATATGAGCCAATCAAAAGACAGAAAAAAAATCACCAGTACCTTCAAATGATTTCAGACTAAAACATCTTCTGCTAAGTATTTTAGCTCAACACTGTAAATATCCTACTTATTCTGAATACAGAAATTCTGTGTGTCAAAAAAGTCCAGGAATAGACCCAAGCATCATGTAATTCAATAAGTTTCAGCATTACAGCAAAATAAGATGTTGATGTATTCTCCTTGAGAAATCATGGGCAAAAAACTTAATACCATTATGTGAGTCCAATCTAGTTGAACTGGAACAGTTGTATGACACTCTGCTATGTCCCCATTGGTAACAGCGAGTCCTGGTGAGGAAAATTCCCTCCCAAAAAAGGGAACAGACCTCAAGGTCAGACAGGAGATGTGGTTTTATGCTGCAGAATTCCTGGCTGCCATCAAACTAACTGCAACTAGCAAAAGGGAAATTTTTCAGATTTCCAAAAATATGCCTGAATAATGTTGACAAATATATGAGCTGTCATTGACAAGCCAGTTCAGGCTCAAACTACCAAACAGATCTCTTATTTAAGAGGCCTGGGGTTTTGAGTAACTATATTAGACATTTTTATGTGAAGACCTCACAAATACCTTTGAGGCCAAGGTGTGGCTGCCCAGCACTTCCCAAATTAGACTCTTAGGTCATGATTCAATAAACCTCTTTAATAAGTGCTTAATTACTAACCCAAATGCATATGTGTTATTCTGAGCTTCAAAGTCAGACAGGAAGTGGCGGCACCCAACGCAGGAAACCCTTTTTGAGTTTGCTCCAGCCCAGTAAGTGAAGCAGGGCACGCAGAGCCTTGCCAGAGGGATCCTGGTCAGGTATGAATTCTGCCAAAGCTTTGTAACACTGCAGAGAAATACCCATCTTCCTCAGACTTCAACTGTACAGTAGTTTAAAATAAAAGAACAACGTTCTACGATGTCCTAGAAAGTTGAAAGGCTTCGTTACGGACCAGAGCAATACATGTTTGAAAAGCAAAATACCCTGATGCTACATGTCAAACTATTCCAATATTTTAAAAGTGAAATAAATTCCAGTATTGAGTCTTACAGTCCCTGGCTCCAAATGGATTTAAAAGGGTGTAATTCAGGACAGCATTAGCTCTGTTGTCAACACTCAGTTTGAATAAATAAAACCAGTATTACACAGGTAACCATGCACATCTGCTCTACTCACCTAAAAGTGGCGGGGTTTATATACACAAATTTTATGTAATATAGGCATCTATCAGTTAAAGAAGCAACGTGTACCTGTGTTACATAGTTCACTTTGTCTCTGTTAATGATACTCAAGGCAACCCCAGGAGGTGGTTTTTTTGTACAGGCCACACATGCATGTGATGATTGTCAACACAATCCAAATGTTCTTAGAAATAATTTTGCCCACAGGAGAGGGCAAAATTGCCCAGAATACACTGCACAGCCACTACTCAGCTAAAGGCCTATAAATCTGTTCTATCCTCAGAGAAACCAGAGGAAGAAAAAAGAGAGAGAAAGAAAGAAACAGGAGAAAAAAACTGCAGTAAAGAACAGAATTATTTATTTTCTTGTACTAAACAGACACAAGTCCTGCCTGAGAGTCTCAATCTCTCCAGTTGTTCCATTTTTCCCTTAATCTTTTGTAATTGCAATATTCTCAGATAGTCCTTGCCTCTAGTAAATTGCACCTTGGAGCTCACATGCAACCCAGAGGGGAAAGAAAGACAAAGGCAGAAGACCCCACTTCACCCACAAAGAGGTCACACAATTTTCTGGACTTAAAATGTGTATTCATATTAAATTCTTTTCAAGTGCCAGGAGGCTAATTATATAATTAATGGAAAATCTGACATTAAATGAGTTAATTTTGTTCTCCTCAGTGTGGGTAACATCTAAATTTGAAATTTCTTCTCAAATTGTTAATTATTTTTTCTAATACAGACCATAATTCTCTCAAGTGAGGGAAACTGAAGGGAAACATGTTTTGATCCCAGGAGCTGCACTGCCTAACAAACTTATAGGATAACACTGAATGGAGGAACATCTATTTCCTTTGTAATTAAAGCAACAGGGAGACCCATGGCCAGTTTGCTGCAAAAGCTTTCCATGACAGTTTCTGGAAAAAAACCTGGGGGTAATCTGTTCAAAGGATGTGTTGTGTCTTTAGGGTCTCTGGCTGTATTCATACCAGTCTGTATTGAAATCTGAGAGATCTGGGTTCAGTTCCTGACTGTCAGAGGCCCCTGGGTCATCAAACAGGGCAGATGAGTCAATTAATTTCATTATGTCTCATTTCCAGTTGTAACATGAAGATATAAAGCTCCTTTATGAAGGGGAGTGGAGAGGGAGAACAATAATTTACAAAAATATTTAAGAATGAGTAACTGAAATCCTTCCCTATGAACAAATTAAAAAAAAAAAAAAAAAGGCAAAAAGACATCCTTTTAATTAATTAAGACAAAAAAGATATCAGTATATATACATATATTTCCAGCAAAATAACCTGGTTTATTGGAAAAAAAAAATTGATTTAAAATGAAAAAAAAGGAATGAATGGCAAATTTCACCCAGTTCTGCTCACTTAGGATTACTGACAAGTACAAGGATTTGAAAGAAATAAATCTGTAATTATACGGAGACTTTGTTTCACACACAGGCTGCAGTTTCCTGAATAACTTCACCTTATTTACCGCTACTGAGAGCAGCAGTCCTGCCCTCCCTGTTGTCCACGATTGTGTGCTCCAGCTCTCTTGTTTGTGCTGGCATCAGTGCTTGGGCAGCTGCGCAGCTGGACTGAAAATTAATCTGACTACAGAAAAAAAAGGGGTTTTTTTTTAGCTAAAGCAGCTCCCTGAACCGACAAGCCGTGTGCTGATACAGAGAGAGGCAGCGATGAATGGCTGGCGGATAAAGGAGAGTGAGGGACAAACTCTTTCAGTGACCCCAGGGACTTAAATAGGCTTAAATCCATCATGAAACCACTTCCTCAGCCTTATCCCCACTGGCCAGAGGATCCTTTTCTATCTTTGGTGGGGGGAGAGCATCTTCGCACAGGCAGAAGGCTAAGGAGTTACTTCCCACAGATCCTGCCTGTACACACATAGGAAATACAAAGATATTCAAGACAATTTGTCCTGCAGAAAACAAAGAAAAATGACATTTACCATGGGGCAGACTCTGGCCATGGCCAGTCATCACCAGAGCATCGCATGCGCTTGGCTTATGTTCCTTTTGTAACATGCATTTTTATTCAGCAGAAAATACTCAGTAACTCAATATAGTAAGTCCACAAATAATGTCAGAAAAAGTTTTATTTGACTCAAATTAACTATGCAAAAGGGATCATACATCTGAATTAATGAGGAAAAAAAAAAAGTGGTTCTGGTCCATAAAAAATAATTTGTCCAGGGAAGCATTCAAGAAGCAACAATCTAGGTATTCCTACAAGGGATCCCCAGTATTACAATTACAGAACTTGTAATATTTTCTCCTTCTGTGTGTCTTTGACTGAGTACTGATTTTAATAAAAACATCATTTGGATAATCTCATACTTAATTCTGAAAAGCCTTACTTTCCTAAAATTCAATTTTGACGATAAATGTTTAGTCCTAGTAAAAAATTTTACTTCCCTGATTCTGGTGAGAACTTAAAAAAAAGGGTCCCTAGTGACATTGGCTGCCTATATTTTGCAACAGAAGTGTTGCAGAAAGTAAAGTATCATTTTACTGAATGTCAAAACCTAACTGAATAATATCCTTAACTTTAATTTTTAATGATGCAAATACCACAGCGATACTTCCTCCTTGTCTTGATTACATTTCTAATACTCTTTTATGAGCAGCTTAAAAACAACAGAGTAAGAACAATGTCTTTATGTGATTTAAAAGCACCAACAACTGAAATGAATCTTCTGTGTAGTCACGCTTAAATCGATTAAATAGATCCAGATCTTAGGAAAGTTCTGTAATTATACTTCAATTACTACCCAAGCTTTAAAAAAAATAAAGTAAGAGAAAAAAAAGCTAGAAGTTATCAGATGCCTCATCTTCCACGTTATTACATTAAATATGCAATTTTAAAAGACACAGTATGTTAAAAGACACCAATAAGGAGTTCTTCATTTATGCCAAGTGAGCTGATCATTTTCTAATGATGAAAGTATTTCTCTGAGCAGGAACACTTAAATAGAAATATTCACAATCTTCTTCTCCAGCTAATTAAAAGCACTCGGTCTGATTAAACGTAAGTCTGAACAATGTTTTCCATTCCTATCCTTCCCCATTCTGTAATAAATCAGTGCTCTTGAATGAGCCGAGGCTCTTGGTTTAAGTACTGACCCAAAACTAATTTTATTTTTATTATTTTAAGAGTTCTTAAAAAATATTAGCTCAAGTGAAAAACGAAGGCACGAAGTCTTTGCACACAGGCCTAACAGATGCTGACAGCGTAACACTGATGAATGACCATTTCCACGGAACAGAAGAGGTGACATTCTGTGCCATTCGGTAATCGAACGGGAATGAGCTGCCTCCACAAGATCTGTGCTCTTCCTAAACCTCACACAGCAACTTGTCCTGTGGCCCAGGGAAGCAGGGCAAGTTTCAGGAGCTCGTACAGACAGACAGCAAACCCTCCACACCTCTCCTGTCCCCTGCAGGTCCCCCTCTATCGATGGTCGTCCAGGGGCCACCTGGCAACTACGGCTGCTGTCACCTGGTGCTGGTGACTCCCTCCCAGCACAGCACTGGGTCAGATGGTGGTGGTGGCTGCTGAAGGTGGGCTCCCCACCCTGGCATCCCCGGGCTGCCAAGCAGGCAGCCAGCTCAGCCGTGCCTCCTCCTCCTCCCTGCTTTCCATCTCTAACCGCTGTGCTCGGCAGCAGCTGGAAGGTTTTAGGAGCCCTTGAATGGCTCTTCTCTGGCAGTCGTTTCTATAAATTGGGATGGTAACCTGGCAGACCACAAGCAACTTGCCTGGAATTAAGGCTAACTGTAAGACTGCACTATTGTCTAAAACATAGACAATTACAGGATATTAAAAAAAAAAAAAAAAA
>VZRO01000464.1:513355-651627 GCA_013397915.1 Daphoenositta chrysoptera | reverse complement strand
AAAAAAAAAAAAAAAGACATTGCCTTCTCTTTCTCCCCCCACAACCTCTCTGCTTCATGAGTACCAGGCTAGGGCTGAGGTGAACATGGTTGAATTAATATACTACCTACACTTCTCCCATTTTTATTAAATTAATTTACCTGGTTAACTTTTTTAGTTGCAAACAAATTAACCAAGCCCTGCCACAAAGAACAGTACTGCTACTTAAACTATCGATAAACAGAGCTTTAAAACAGTTTTGTTGCAGGCAATAGTGTTTGTAAACGTATCTGAGAGCTGTAATTCATTCTCCTAATGTAAAAATAAAAATGCTTGCAAATATATTGTTTTAATATTTTAATTTTTTTTTTAATGTTACCACTGTAAATATTAAAGAAGCCAGCGTAAGACACCTTTTAGTACTTACCATTTGCTGTTAAATTTTTAGTGTTATGAAAATAATTTTTGTTCAAAAGCTAAGAATTATGCATGCAGTATATTTTCAAAGGAAGCCCTAGTCCGTATGAACAAAACACCACACCACCAATTTAGCTCCCTGCAAAAATAGATGTCTAAAGATCATAGCCTGCTAATGAAATCTTTTTCTAAATTTTGCCCGTGGAGTTCCCATTCACATTATGCAGCCTGAGAGATGATTGAGACACAAGAAAGATGATAATTATTACTTTTCATAAAAGACAGAAAGCATAGCTGTAAGATTAACCTCTAAAATGCCTCCAGCTATCTGAATTCAGAGTAGCACCTTAACAAGGGCAGAAGGTAACACCTCATAGTATCAGAGGCTGCAAGGGAAAGACAGGAGTTTAAAGGAAAATAGCACCTCCTCTTTCTTGAATTTGCAGCCTAAAGTTTGAGGTAATTGTACCACTAAAAGACCATGTTTAATCTTTGAAAGTACATTTGACAGATCAAACACAGATGCTGTAAATTACCAGTAATGTCAGAAATCTTTCCATTTAACTATCAGTGTATCAAACCACAAACTCAAAGAGCACAATAATAACTGGAAGATAGGAATCTAAGGAGACTCAGCCTATATATTTATTTGATTCTCAAGTACACGGTTAAGCTGCAAGAGACAAATATGTTTGGTTTTCTCAGCAATAACAGGGATATAAAAAGAGGTATATGCAAAAACTAGAACACTGAGTGCCAGAGCAATTACATTTCCCAAACATTGCAGGTACAGAGCCAGATGCAAAAGAGCATTTTGAGCTGGAACACCCACATGAAGGGAATGACTGAGGGTTATTTCAGTGCAGCTACTGGAAAAAGGGGGAGTAGCCCAAAGGCTGATCTTGCTTGTGCTCCAGTGCACTCTGCCTGGCTGCTCATGGCCTTGGGGGAAGAACGGCACCATGTGAAGTGTGGAGATGAGTAGTGCTGGAATACCTGGCTACACCTTCTGTACTTCAGAGAGCATCCACTGGTCTATTACTGCTATTAAAACCTTGTGATGTGAGCTTAATATTTTTGAAAAGGTTTTGTGGAATCATATGCAAGCCTGGAAGTCTGGCCTGGTCTAAACCTGACAGTTGCAATGAATTTACTCTCGTGTGCATTATTTTGGTACCAAGACATTTCTACTTGTAAAAAGCTTTATAACACTTTAATGGTAACTGCAGCAGTGTAGTTATTTCCTTTGCTAAAGAACAAAAATATACACGACCATAAGGAACCTCTGTATCAGACTGAATGAACTACATGATGACAACTGTTTTAAATACATGTATGGATTTAATTAAAGTGATAACATTTTATAACGTAAATAACACAAAAACATTCAATGATAACCAGCCATAATTTATCCTGTAACAAAAAAAATAAAACCAGGCAGTAAAACCATGTGCTATTTCAATTACTACTTCTTCTGGTTTTCCTGATGTTGAAGCACTTCATACAATTACTGCATTTTCAGTGCTCAGTGTTAAAGTCTACACGGGAGAATCAAGACCATACAGCAATGTGTTATTGTTCTTCCTTCTTTTTCTCTCCCATGAAGTCTCTTTGTGAAGCAGGATTCTCTGAAATTGTTTCTTATCAATCAGAGCCCACAGTTTGCAGTCCGTACATCACACCCTGTCTAAGGCTGCTACCGTAACTTTGTTTACATTTTTCACACCACACTACACATCTGCAAAGTCTACATTACTGTCTAACCAAACACCATTTCCATTTTTAATGGATGGGACAACATCTCTCTTGCCTGCTTTTCTTCTTACAACAGACCAGTGCCACATACAACTTGAGGCCGGTTTATTACTGGATGACTGAGGATGTCTTCTGCAGCAGCAGGAGATGAGCACGTGTTTGGCATTATAAGTACGAAGGGATATGGGTCCAGCAATCCTGAGGGTTGTTACTTCTCATCCTAAATGCCTGGAGTCCACACCGAGCCTCCCAGGACCAGGGTAGGTGCCTGAGGTCCCTGCCTGTGGGAGAATAGGATGTCTCAGAAAGGAATCCAGAGCAGACAGCAAGGTTGAGCTGGGAGCTGTTGAAACTAGCCAAGAAAAACACTAAGGGAGGGGTGTGCCTTAAATTCTTCTCCTTTTGCAGCTCAGGTATCTTTTTTTTTTTTTATGGCCTGTAAGGCAGTGCTTATGTCAGCTAGGGTTTCAGAGCCCCAAATCCACCCTAACTTGTCCAGGTGCCACACTTCCTCCTTTTACACTCAAAACACAATAGGTGCCCACTCCTTAAATACTGCTGGAGGGTCAGAATACAGACAATGTGGAATTAATTCCTGCTTTATTTCCTTCTCTAGCTTGACATAGTTCAAACCTACACTTCTCACTTCCCAGCAGAATGTTCCAACCCTATTATGCTGGGGAAAATGCAGGGGTGGGAGAGAAGAAGGAGTCACTGGCCCATTTCTGCCTAAATTGTGCCAGTGCTACAGTGAAAGCAATTTATTTAGTTACAGCAAAAGGTAAAATACAGTCGTCTGTTGCTTTTCAGACTAAAGTTTGAAGTCTATTGCTTTTAAAATTATATTTCCCATTACTCTCATACTCCTATTCCCTTGCTATATAACAGTCTCTTGGGATTCTTCACACTTCCATTTAAATTCCAGGGACACACTGCTTAGCAGTGACATTCAATTAGTTCTCCACTTAATAAATAACCGTATATAATTGAATATTTTTGCAAGTATTAAACATAGAACATATTCATTGTTAAAATTTAAAGCCTTTAGTTATACGCTTGGAGCCAGTGAATGACATTGTTCACATTGAAATAAAATGAAAGGATTACAACATGGAATGCTTGTGTTTAGAAATGGGTCGTTTGCAATTTCAGAAAATAGGTAATTTACAAAGTTTAAAATAAAATGCATGATTGCATTGTTCTAAGCATTGAGGGACTGAACAAAAGGCTTCCGCTTTCTTATCAGCATCAATTATGGCATGAGTGTGAATAATATGAATTGTGATTGAATCATTACTAACCATTTTTGCATAATTTTCCACTTTCACTTCACCAATATAACATTTTTATAAAAGATGAAATTATATTTCTTCTAAGAGCCATAAAGAAAAACCACAGAATTTGATCTGTGACAATTATAAAGAAGATACAGATGATCTCTCCATCCCTGACAATAGTAGCTAATAGCACTTCTGTATTTTATTTTCTAGCCATCATCCCTCACACAAAGGTTTTCACCTCAGTTTTGATGAAGGTAGAGTTGGGACAAAGTCTTTCTTCTGCAGTGTCTTAAGGTAGTCCTTCTTATGCTTTCAAGACAGTCAGAATTTGGGGCCAGGTCTGCCACACAAACTGGTTGCCAGTGATTTTCTTGCTCTTTAGAGAAGTCACGGTAGTTGTCGGAAGAGAAGCTGGCCTGCTTTTGCCCTGTGTTACAGGGCTATACTCAGTTGCACAGAAAATTGGATAGCATCTGGTGGGAGGACAGAAATTGTGGCTCTACGTGTGTGAGAGACATAAGCAGGCTGGGCTCTGCTGCCTGTTAATGTAGGGGATGGGGGAAGAGTGATCAATCCTGTGTTAATTACGGAGCCGGCAGATCGTTCAGCAGCTAATATTTCTTTTGTCTGGAAGGTGACTTGAAACAGTGTCAGCAAAGTATGATTACCATATAAACACCATACATTTCTATACCTTTCAGACAGAAGCCTTAATTTGGACCAGAAAAAAGATGAGATTGAAAGAAACTTGCACTTGAAGCATGTAATAATCAATCATCCAGAAAAAAATGTTTGATTATATGTATTGTGTTACTTAAGTGCTCTTTGAAGGCAGATGAGATGAAATGTATGTTTAAATACGTCAAACATGTTCAAGCAGTATTTTAAACAGCTATTGTACAATGAGATGACTTAAGGGATGGACTCATGGCACTGCAGACTTGGGCCCTGATTTCAGTGTGGAATACACTGAGATGCTGAACTTTGGGTCACATAGATCAACCCACATATGCACATATGGGGGCCAGAGACTAAATGACTTGCTACATTTTCAAGTGAAAATATATTTTTTTCCAAAAGTTATTTAACACAGTGAAAGAACCCACAGAACACACCAGGAAGAAATGCGACACTGTGTTTGGTAAGGATTTCTCTCAATCTTTGTGCAGATACCTCTCCAAGGATCATATTTTGTGAGGTTTTCTTTTGCCAGTTCCAGGAGTGCCTGGATTAGTAAAAAGGCTTTTAGTTTTTCTGACCTCTGATATTTATAACTTCTGCCACATATCAAATTTATATTTGATCTAAAAATTATGTTTATATGCACTACTGATGCATATAAATCATTACACAAAATTGAATGAAGGACAATAGAGATGTTTAACTGTAAACACCTGCTATAGATCTTTCAAGGAACTCTTGAAAGTAGAGGGCACTGAGATTTATCAGGTTCTTACTTGTGGAGGCATCTTCATTTGAATGAAACTAAGTGAAGCATAAAGTAAAGATCTGCGAGACAAAAAACCCCTGTGTTATTAGTAGAAGAGTTTTTTCTATCACATAAAAAATGAGTGACAGGTGTAAGCCAGTCATGAAAAAAATGAATGAAAAAGAAAGTTGCATGGTTATTTAATCACCTTCCAAAAGACATTTTATATGAAGGCTCCAAATTTCTTTACACTATGCAAGAGGACAAATAAAGCAGCCCAGGTGAACATTCACACTTTTTGCACTCCTTCTAAACATTAAGTTAACTGTGTTAAGATGAAACCAAAGCTCCGCCCCATACTAATGCTTGAAGATGCTGCATAGTCAATTCCAACATACCAGAAGAGAAAAAAATCAGTCTCTAAGAAACTTGTAGAAGAATTACGTCCTGCTTTACAACTCAACAAGGATAGTAGACGAATGCCTGATGATTAGAATAACTGCATAAACAAACCCACTGATAATCAGTCAAGTTTACAGATAAATTAACATGGCTTTCCTGGGGAATTCAATTGCTTCAAAAGCTCAAATTATGGCAGATGGCTGTAGGATGCTCTCCTTTACAGACCTGTGCTACCAAATTTGCACTTAAAATACAACTTACTTACTCTACACCCTTCATTTAGGTGGATCTACCATAGGAGTTGGATGGATTACCCCTGAACCTCCAGAGAGTGACATGGGGTCTTACTGGCCAGAGTGCTGCCCCCACATATCTGGGCTCTGTGTTATTATTCAAACCAAACAAACCCTTCCTAAACTTCCCCATGTTTAGTTGTTCTCTTTAGCATTTGACTCTGAGCACTGCTGCCCGGTTGTCTTACCATGCTCGTGTGGTTTGCTGCAGCCCTGCCCATCTGCAGTGTGGTGTTCTTGTAGAACATTTTTCATAGGCTGGGATGAATGGCTGTTACACAGACTGGAAGGCTTTTTATGGAGGACACCCCTTGTGACGCTGCTTCCCACTGCTGTCTGTGCACACTTCTGATACCACAGCCCAGACATGTAATTCTGTATGCAGAAGCTACGTGAGAAGTTTTTCCAGCTGTAAGGATTCACCCATTCCTTGAACTTGTAAGAATATTTGTTTCTATAAACCACATTTTTCCAAACAATTACTTAAGGTGGACTTCAGATGTTGCTGTGGCCATTATTAAACCTGTGCTTGAAGATGCTGGCAAACAGCTTCATCCCACCACCAACCCCACTAGCACGAGCAGCCAGAAATACCTAACTGCATAAAGGCACATACAATGTCAGTAGTCCATGAAGATCTCTCCCTCTCCATGGAGCCAAGCATTGTCATCACCCTCACAGGACTTGGGATGGGGAAGGCATGTATGTGCCAGGACCCTTCATCCTCCATATTGCCAAGCAGTCCATGGGAATCCAGGCAGGCACAGCACAGGGAAGTGAGTTCATGTGGTCACTTGGTTTGTTCAGCCTGGAGGAGACTGAGGAGAGACCTCACTGCAGTTACAGCTTCCTCACAAAGGGAAGTGGAAGGGCAGGCACTGATCTCTCCTCTGTGGTGATCAGGGACAGGACCTGAGGAAATGGCATGAAGCTGTGTCAGGGGAGGTTTGGATTGAGTATTAGGAAAAGTCTTTTCATCCAGAGGGTGGTTGGGCACTGGAACAGCTCCCCAGGGACATGGTCACAGCACCAAGCCTGACAGAGTTCAAGAAGCACATGGACAACACTCTCAGACACATGGTGTGATTCTTGGGATATCCTCTGCAGGACCAGGAGTTGGATTTGATGATGCTCGTGGGTCCATTCCTACTCAGCATATTCTATCATTCTATGAAAGGTAGAGCAAAAACCATGCCATATGCATGTAATATTTCTTTTGGAGTAGCCTTTGATAATCTTAAAAACAACTGCCCCGAACTTCCTCATCACTGTTTTCTGTTATGGACACCTTGTCATACCAGGATGCAATGTGGGTTCTCCTAATACCCATTTTTTCCCATAAGTTTTTAACTGTAATGCTCAATAAATATTCAAGTGCCAGCATGGAGCGGGTTATTGCTAACATGTTGCAGGAAAATTGCACAGTGCTAAAGCTTGCAATAAAAATAAGCAGAACGCCCACTGTTAATACACTGTAGTTAAGTGTATTAGCTGTTTTCAAAAGCATTAACTCCCACACAAATAGCAATGCTATTTTGTCCAATATATTATTATCAGACAGTGAAAATCAGTTGGGGACTATCTAAAGCCTTTATGCCCACATGTATTAAAATAAAATTGCTTCACAAAATTAGGAAATTGTGGGGGGACAGCACTTAAGATTTTACCAGGTGTAAACAAAATAATAATAATAATAATAATAATAAAAATAAATTATGAAATTACACACTACTCGTACAAATGACTCTTCCCTTTCCCCACCTGATATTCAGAATCATTGACATGAAAATATTTTTTTCTCCACCTCTCATTTTTTATTGTACTTCCTGTCTCATCAGCTGATAAGATTTCATAATTTTTGAGCTCTTGTACTTTTCACTTCACCAGAGTGGGGAAACTAATATTGGATAATAATGATACACAAGAAGAAGCAATTGTTAATGATCCTAATGCGGCAGTGTAAGCTCTTCATGAATCTACTGATTATCCTTTTGTTTCTACTTCCTGTTCATCTGTCTCAGCAGTGACATCATGAAAATAATAATAATTTTCACCCAGAGTCTCAAAGTGGTTTGCAAATATTAATTAATTGCAAACCTAATTATGCCTCTGAGACAGATTTTATGTTCCTATTGTTCTCTGGAGACTCACGTGCCTCTTTCCTTGAAGCATATTTCTTCTCCTTACAGGGCTATTCAAACCCCCCTGAAACTAAGGGGAGAAAAAAGAAAAAAAATATTGGGCAGTAGAGGGGAGGGAGATAAGAGGATAGTGGGGGAGGGAGATAGAAAAGAGAGATGAAACAAAGCCCTCATATTTTACTCTGTGCTCTACCTACCTGAATCAGGAAAAACGATGTGTTTTCATGGCATTTTCAGTTAGCAGTAATATTAAAGATAATTTAATTTTTCTCCTGAGGTACTGTTACGTGGCAAAGAGTACAAATATTACTAAAACGGCAAAAAGCTGTGTTTCAGTTTTACACACTGTTAGATGACGAGAGTCAGCTGGCACCCAGCAAGCTCTGGCTCACACGTGGCCGTGGGCTGGGGTTTGGGGTGCGCTGCAGGTGCCACACTGCCATCGGGGTGCTGCCACAGCGCAGGTGTAAACCCGGCTGCCACGTCCCCTTCTGGGGTCTCCCTGTCACAGGCTCACACAACGAGTTTTCCACGGCAACAGAAAAACATTTGACCATGCATTTTCTAGGGAGGCTACTGACACACATTTTCTTCCTTTTTGGGAAGCTTACTTTGGTATACAGCTAGGATGTGTCCCCCTTGGAATAAATATGACAAGAAATGCTTTTCTCACACCCCTTTTCACTGTGGTGGTCTTATTTCTTTCTCAGAAAATGATTCATCACTCTGAGGGATAAAAATATGGAAAATACTGTGGGTTACCTTTTTCCTCACTTTAGCATCATAAACAGTCAATCAGGTAATTCTTCCCTGCAAGCACCATTCTTTTGACTTCAAAAATTAGGAAAGAATTATGTCAGTATTAAAAAAGCTGCCATTTAAGTCTCATCCCCTTAGAATAAGAGCAAGAAGAAGAACAGGCCAATTAGAGCCAATGAAAAAATTAACTTCAAAACCCAGATTGTCACCAAAATATCTATTTGCCCTAATGGAAATATACATGCTTCCATGATATAGGGGGATTACCAAAACAACAAAAATACTATGCAGTTCTCCAAATGCCTTACCAAAATTAAATGTTTCTCCTGTAAACAGCACACAGGCTGATGAAGAGCAACACAACAACTAGAGCTCAAGTGATGTTCAGGACATTGCAGGAGTGCATCTGGGATGACAAGTTTAAGATATTTTCTTTAAAATTCAAGTAATTAACAGTGTTTGGAATCACCTGTCCTGACTAGCAGAATGCAAATACATGAATATGCTTTGAAAACCACAATCTTACTTTTTCTTTTCTTCGTCTAATAGCCTTAAAGTGCACTGCATAGAGGCCAAAAAGATTTACAAATAATTTATTAAATTAGTTCTACCAAAAGTACACTCTATAATGAGTATCTGACTTTCAAAATGAAAGCAACATCTTGGAAATTTTGGTCCAATTTAGTACTTCGGTTTACTCATTTTGTCTCTGAGAAGAGCAATTGAGAAGATGACAGTGGTTTTGTTCCTCCTAGCATTTCCACATTTTGGAATACAAAACTATGGATGTTTAAGAGGTGAAATTCATATTAGAGGAAATAGCTGAATGCATTGAAGGATTAAATAAAGTAAGAAGATAAAGCAAAAGAACTTGTAGCTTTTTCACCCAATCATCCTAAGTATCTTCAAACCCATTTTTTAAAATAAAAATCAACCTACAGACTTATAAATCAGAATGTAGTTCTAAGAAATTTGAAGCCAGAGGTTTGAAGCTGTAGGAGAGCTGCAGAAAGGGAACTGTAATATGCTGGCAATGATCTCTGGAGCAGCAGATGGCAGGAGAAACTCTGTCTCTTACCTTTATTCACCATATGCCATTTGACTGATTAAACTGTATTTATGTAGCAAAAAAATATTATAAAACAACACACATAACTATAGCTCTTTAGTGCACATCATCCCACTCATTTTTTTGGTGTTCTGGTATTCCATCTGCAAACTTCATGCATTTTTGTCCAGACTTCCTCCTCCCTGCATGCAGTTACTTTATGTTTCTGCACCCCTACAAAATAACATGCACCCCAAACTTTTGATGTGACCTTCCTGTGATCTTCCTACGATCTTCCTACCTGGCTGAGTAAAATCAGCTGATACTAGAAGAGGAGGGAAGACCTCAGGATGGGGGCACTTCAAAAGATCTTGGTATTTCAACAGGTGGCAAATTTCTCTCTCAGCAAGACCTGGCAGTGCCAGACAGTGTCTTTTCTTTTGAGAATTAGTTTCTTCTACTTTGCTTGATTTTATTACCACAATGACCAGTCAGGTGAGCACCAGGTCAGCTCTCCATGCACCTTACACATCCTTATGCAATAGCTTTCCTTTTCACCAGTACCCCACTCTCCCTGCCCCAGCCATCCAGGACACCACAGCACACGCCAGGAAGACAACAGCTGCTGAAGAGTCAAGAGAGAAGTGGATGTGAGTCACTGCTTTGGGTTAACACTGCTGGAGATGTGCTCTAACTTGCCCTATTTAACATGCAGTCACTCATTTATCCAAACTCTGCCGAGCCTCACAGGTAGTCCAGCGCATGCCTGTGGCTGCTGCTTTTAAGCTTGGTCCTGGCACGTGGGCTGGGCACAGTGTCCCCTCTGGAGCTCTCCCTGGTAGGTCTTTTATTCATAAAATTGGCAATACTGTGTGAGAAAACTGCGAACGGCCTGTAAATCGGAGTTGAAGTTCAACCTGCTTTACTCTGACCTGATTTTCTCATTTTCCTGAGGGAGGCAAGGATCATTCCCACCTTGCTGATGGAGGCTCTGCTGGTGCCAGGTACAGCCTGGAGCCAACTGGGCCAGGCTTGGTAAGTACAAGTGACTATGGGAAGTCTGACTGAAAACTAGAGCCCGTCAGGACTAAGGCAGGAGGAGGGCAGCGGGCCACAAGAGGTGTGCCAGAGTGACATCAGCTATCCATACAGCTGGTTCTACTTAAACCAGGCAAAACCTCACTCTGAAACAAGCCAGCTAAGACCTCTCTGCAAACGACAGAACCAGCAAACTGGGAATGACGGGTTCCAATGACTGCGCTGATGGAGAACTCCTCAGTCTGACTGGAGTGGGGATTTACCATCTGCATCAGTCGACAACTGTAGCCCATTGTTAAAAACGGTTTGGAATAGCTTTGGGCCATTATTCTTTATCTTGGTATCTTCCCAAGCTGGGAATAATTCCTTCCTTCATCTACACAGTTACTCTGAAAGTATTTATAGATGATAATTAGGTCCCTTCTTTCTATCCTACTGAGTTTCCTCTAGGCTGTAAGGACTGACTTACCACTCGGTATATTATCCTATCCTTCCATCCTACTTCTACTTAGAATAAAAAAGCAGATTCAGATATATAGACAATCACTTCTAACGTTGTAGGATCATTTATTAACAATGGAAAATAAAGTCTACAAAGAGAAAGTGACGTAAAGTAGCTCTTTCTCCACATTCAAAAATTCTCTTGATGGGATTGGTGAATATTCATTATACAGCTTGAGATTTTTATTAGTTAACACCAGTAAAATACACAAAAGAAAAATAATAAAAGTTTTAATAACAGTCAGCAATGAACTCAGTGAAGCTTCCGCTTGTTATTAAATCAGCTGTGGACTTTAAAAAAAATTCCAAATTACTTAAAACATACAATTGAAATGGTGAATCATAACGTCTTGCTAAAATGTCTTCAAGGATATAGATAATTTCAACTACACACAGATCTTGTTTCTTAATTCCAATGTTATTAATTCTCCTTCCTCTACGACTGCGAGTAATAAACCAGATTCTTATTTTACCTAGCTCTGGATTAAAAGTGGAGCATTCTCCTTGAAAATCACAATGCTAAAAGATGGCCTAAGATATCCTGATTAAAGTATTTCCAGTAGTACAATTTAATGGGGTTTTTTTTAGGAATTTGGAATAAAATAAAACTTTGACACCATACATAACACTAATAAAAATTTGAAAGAAGTGTACTAATATGAAACAAATACTTAAAAGCTGGATTAAAATTTCCCTGGTACACAGAAACTAACAAAAAGTAGCAAAGCTAATCAGATTGTCCTTATGAAAAGTTCCTCATTTTTATTTAACACTGCAAATTTTCAGGCTATTCATAAACTATTTTTACCCTTGCTATTCCAACAAATGAAATTAGACCTCTTTTCATGCTGTCTACAATTTAATTTGTTGATAAATTATTATAAACTATCTTCAAAAGTAGAAAACACTATTTTATTTGCACACATCTGGTAATGATATTCCTGGGTCTAGACAAATGAAATGAGAATTAGACAAGGTATGTTAGTGAACTGAGTTCTATATTTACCAATAATATTAAGCTAAAACTGGAGAAAAGTGTTATTTCATTACAGTTATAAAAAAAAATTAAAAATGCTACTAAAATGTTTTGTTTGACCCTTTGGAAACTGCAGTAGGGATTCTTGCAAACTCTAGTGAGACAATAAAATAATATCAAATTAAGCATTAAACTGAAACGACAAACCCATTCTAGTTGAATGAAGGAATAAATAATGAAAAATCCGTTTTGTTACAAAAACATGGAAAAGGCCCTCATTATCTTTTTTTCTTAAATCTAGTAAATGTAACACCCTGCATTCAGGTTTGTTTCCCTGTCTCCATGTTGTGAGACATGAGATTATTTCAGAGATATTTACCCTGGACAAATCACAGACAGATTCCCAATCCACTTAAACTATTAACGCCATGGATTACATGTGTTATGTGAAAACAAAACAAAACAAAACAAAATGGAGCCCTCCCGCACATAAATATAGTATTATTTTTAAAAGCCTTAGATAGTTCTATCAAGTGGGAGAAGAATAAGTCTCAGAGTACATCAGTTTTGGATATAAGGGTCTTTATCCCATGTAATAACAAATATGTTGAAGTAAGGCAGTATTATATGTATTCTTTCTAAATATTATCAACAGTTTGTTTTTATACCTCTTGTAAATCAACCAACTATCCAACTAAGACCTTCCTCTTAGCTACCACAGTTTGGAATCTTTATCTATTAGTTCCTGATGACTTGTACAGCATTTAATTAATTTCATTTTTTTATACACACATATTATATGGCTGTAACATACCATACACTGTAAGTCTACTTATCTGTGTGACTTGTTTGTGAATTCAAGAATAATTGTACTATATCCAATGTAATTATAATGCAAATTGCTAATTTGATAGCAAATTTATATAACATCCTAACAGCACTGAAGTCAGGTAAGTACTGCTTAATTCCTCCTGTGACAGCAAAAACAGTGCAAAGACTCATCTGATACAAGTCTGTTCCCACCAGTTTCAAGTGGGTCACCTGAATAAAGCCCATTTCTTAGGATTTGCAAAGGCAACAAGGATTTTATCATAATATTTAGAATTAAACTGATTATCTTTAGAAATCTCACCAAATCCTTCGAGCTACTTACATGAGAATGTTTTTATATTGTCTTTCCTCCATGGAGGACCACAAAAATCTACAGTGCTTTAGTCAGTTTACTTTGCCTGTGTTGTTTTAAATTAAACACTGCCTTGGGCTAAGGAACTTCTGTTCATGACAACGCAAGGTTACAAAAAGTAGTCCAGATAGTAGAAACTGGATTAAGCCTGTGTTAACTCAAATACTAGACCCCAGATTTCCACCGTCACACATTTCTTTATGTATTTATCCCAGTGAAAACAAATTATTGTCTTTATCAATCATCCCCATTTTTCCTGGAGAACAGATGACACTCAGTGTAATCAACCCAAACTTGTTATTCACACAAATCCTCCAAGAACAGTGACAATGCTGTCACTTCAAGCACAACAGAAACATCATTATTTATGAGTCCAGAACTGAGTTATAACCACCAGGCAAGCACAGAGAACGTTCCTGAGAAGTTTGTATGACAGTGGAGAGCAGCTGTGAGGGCAGAAGGTGGAGCTCCAACTTGTGTGAGGTTACTGAGCAGGGGTCTGCAGTCATTGAGTGGGGCCAGGTACAGGCATGGGAGAGGGGAGGAAGGTGATGGGAAAACCAGGGAGGACATTCCTCTGGAGGAATATCCAGAATATCCCTCCATATCTGGAGGAGTATCTGGAGCTAGTCCTCTGAAAGAATCTGGCTAGGAACTTGTGTAACTTGGATCATATGAGGCTCAAACGTATCTGGATTCATTGAACAGCAAAAAAAACCAGCTGAGATAAAGAAAAAAGATAGTAGTTTATTTGTCTGCAAAATTGAAATTTCAACAGTAAGGCTCTAGAGTTTTGCAACTGAAAAGTGTGTAAAATTAAATTAACACTCCTAAGCCTGAAACGCTGATTTGTTGTATATGTTTTATATAACTTTTATGGAGGATTTTCTTATAAGCTTTTATGTATAGATCTACTGCTTCTCATTATTATATTAATATAGAATGACAATTACTGGAAACCAAGTAATTAAAAACTGTGCCTGAAAAGTGTCTTATTTGCATCTCAGTTTTGTCCTGTTTCAGTCTATTTTTTAAGCATTTTTTCCTAGCTTATATCCTTTATTTGTCCCCAAAATATTTTAAAATAATCTAGAAATAAACAAACAACAGAAAACTACATGGAAAAAAAAAGAGGCACATTTAAAAAAAAATTAGACTCATCATCAGCTAAGATCTGGGAAATTTCAAGCACTCAACAAACTTTTGCAGCAAGAGACCCATTGCTTAAGTTTGACTGAAGGCTCCTCTTTGCCATCAACCACTTGATCTAGATCTCTTTTATCATTTCTGGCTTGAGTAAACAATCTTTTCAGGAATGAAATTCATTTTGCATGAAACAAAATTGTTCTCAATATTTAAGTTATATATGTCTCTTTCTTAAATGAATCAGCTTTAGTTTCTTCCTTCAACTAGTATACCATAAAAAAACCCCACTTCTCCTTACACGAAGATAATGTTTTTATGTAGTACCATGGACATCAGACCAAATGAAATATTCTGCTGCCTGATGATTATCTCTCCTTAAAAGATTAAATTATTTATTTGTACCTTCTATTGTATCCTGCATTTTTTCTCCTAAATATTTTAAGATCACCTAAAAAAGAAGTAATTTAAACTTATTGTGGTTGTTTTCATTTGTGCACAAACATGCAACTATTTTGGAGGTAGGTATTTAAATTTCTTTTTTGGCTATTTCAGTGGTACTGTAAAAATAAAAAGCATCTGACTTCTGTATTGCTGTAATTGTGCTTAATTTATTGTAATGCCAAGTCACCAAATTGGTTGTGGTTAGTCTGAACTAGTGACAATGTTTCCTTCTGATGACTCTGTACTAGAATTTGTTATGAAATGTTTGTATTTTTCTCTTTTTCTCATTCTTAATTTATACAAGTGAAAAGGTAACAATTGTAATTAAATTGATCATGGTATCTTCCATATGTGTGTATGCTATGCCAGTATCCACCCATAAAGTAAGCATGAGAAAAACTACCTTAATTTCTTTAGTGATCAGAAGTGATAAAAATGTGTTGTAATCTC
Source organism: Daphoenositta chrysoptera (assembly GCA_013397915.1). Taxonomy (NCBI): domain Eukaryota; kingdom Metazoa; phylum Chordata; class Aves; order Passeriformes; genus Daphoenositta; species Daphoenositta chrysoptera. The sequence continues at coordinate 636,389 of VZRO01000464.1, read as the reverse complement.
AAAAATGAAACACCATTGAAGGTAAATTTTCCTAACAAAACCTTAGGTCACACGAAGCCCTGTTTTTGCAAGTATATGGTTTAACAGCTCATTATATCAAGGCTTGAACAGCGCAGATATTGTAAAATGAGGATTTGTCTCTAGACAGGTGCTAACTCTTTAATCTCATTGGTATCTTCCTAAGTGTCTTTTAACAACTAAAGTAGCATTCGCAACGCAATACCAAGTATTGATTTGAATATGGCCAAATCTGGCACTTGGAGACATGAACACAGTCATTATAACATTATACAACCCTATGTTTGCTTTAAAAATTTAGGGTAAGCCTTGCTTTTCACCAGAGTGGGGCCTAAAAAGCCTTTCTTAGTGCATCACTCGGTACTGAAGTGGGCATGGGTAGGGTACCTTGGGCAGGACCCTGAGTGCATCTCCATCAGACACGGTCTAAGAACTCCAAAGATAACTAACAGGGCTGGGTATTTAACCCATGGGACATTGGGCTAAAACATACTGTTTTCTCAAATGGCAGCTGTACTCTTGAAAACACTAAATCAGCATAAAGATTGAAAGATGTCAAAACGACTGACGGCTAGCACTGAAGCCACATTAACTTTTATTTTGTTTGCACTTAATCGGGCAATAATTTTGAAGATTTCATTTTATTCAGTATCTTGGGAAATGGTCTTTATCTTTCTCTGTAATAATGGGAATATAATCAATCATAGTAAAAAAATAGATCTAAGAAATTTAAATTTTTTTCTGCAATATCTAACTGCAACAACTGAAATAGTTCTGGTGTGAGAAACCAAAGCAGTCACTGTTCACAGAACAAAACACAGAGCTCTAGGTACATGTTTCTTATTGCATTTAGCACTTCTGGGTAAATGCATTCAGTTAAATGGATCAGAAATGCAGAGTTCAGTATCAATTTATTCTCTTAAAAAATTATTTATTTCAGCCATTCTCTATATATTTCCTGCTTGCTTCTGAAAGCATACCACCTTTACTCTCCTGATACTTAGAAACTTCTTTACATAACGATCCTTGTAAAATTAAAGAGTTATATTACAGATTTTTCTGCAACAAGAAGCTTTGTTAAATGAAATTGCTTCAAAATACCAGTATACCAGAAACTTAGAAGTCTGTTTTGTGAAATTTAGATACTTCACATCCTACTGATGAAGCCAGTAGCTTCCTGAAGCTTTCGGTAGTAGCTGCAATTAAACAGAGCTTGCAGAGCAAAGTTTTCAGGCTATTGAAGCAATAGGACTCTTTGGTGTGGATTTTTTATGATATTCAGGCATTGATGGCCAAGGTAATTTCAGTAACAATATTCTGTTTTCAAAAATGACACATGCAGAAATGAAAAAGATGTAAAAAATGACACAAGCCCAACGTCACTGAACACTACAGACCTTTGCTGCTAAAATACTGTGTAAAAAATTAGCAAGGCTAAAAAATAGCAGGACTACAGATTTTGAAAACATGACATCTTACTTCACAGAAAGGATTACAGTACCTGAACAACAGAGTTCATTGTATGGCTTAAGAAATTGTGTAGCCACAACAAGGAACAAGACAACTCCCCAAAATAAAAACTCATGCATGCATAGGCATGGAAGTAAATAACTGTGTTTAAGATGCCTAGATTTAGTGCCTATATCTCTCAGTCTCCTTGAAAATTTCCTTTTTTTGGTTTTTTAATTTTTTTTCAATACTTCTTCATGAACACAGCTGTTATGGAAGTCATAATTGCTATCTGGTTATGCGTTTTACCTGCTCCCTGTAGGCAAGCACACAAAGCTACAGAGATGGGTGTCTTTGTAGTCCTTGGGAGTCCTAGTTCCCTTTAGCTTCCAAAATCTGTGCTGCTGAGAATGATTTGTTCTCAAGCATCTGACTAAGGAGGGTTGACTGACATCTTCAGGATTCTAACTCCAAATATTGATATGACGTATATCCTCTTGCTAACACCAACTTATCACAGGGTAGTCAAATAGGTTTAGTACCTCATCTGTCCAGTAACTACGGCTAAACACACTGATCTCACAAATCCACGAGAGCTGCTTATTAATCCTCACAGAGCAATGGCAAGAGATCCAAATCAAAGACCAAGGTTCCTTTAGGCAATACAGTCATTGCATTTAATGAAAACATGGTCCCAGTCAAAAAAGGTAACACAGTATTTTTCTAAACAAGCGAGTAGTGAATTGCACTAATCTGAATAAATCTCAGTGTAAACGAATCCAAAGAATCCAGTGCACTTATAGACAAATGGAATTTCAAGGAAGAAAGGATTACAGAAACTGTATCAAACGCATTTTAAGCACTGCTTTGCACATGTCCATGAAACTGATGAATGCAAAACATGATGAAGTTACGTGATGAATGACTGCTCCGACAATCTTTGAAAGACCTTACCCACTACACACATCATCCATAGAGGAAACACAACGATATACATATCAAAGGAACTGGTTTCTCCTGACCATATTGTATTTCTCATAAACAATAGTTACTCCTGTGCCCCTAAGGCTCCCATTATGGTAATTTCTTCCCTCTGGTAAAGAGGCGACAGGTCCTGGCAAACAGATGGAACATTACACTGCTACTTTAATTAAAACTATCACTTCTGATACGATTTCCTTTTCCCAATATATAACTGAAATCCAGGATCATAGGCATGGACCTTTTTCTCAAAATTTGAAGAACTGAACTTTTTGTGGTTTCCCTTGACCACGTGGTGGAATTTGATTAGGTACAAACAGCTACCCCAAAATGTATTTTTATGAGTCCATGAAACTATGAAAGTATACCTCAGCCTGCTTAATGAAACAACTGCTAACCGGCAAAAGAAGACAGCTGTTACGGCACCACTGTGGTTGGAAAAATGATTAAGTCAAAACAACAGTTTTTCTCACAAATTTTACTCTTGGAATGAGTTCACAATCAATTGAGTTTTGTAGCAAGACTACAATTTTTTTTCCACACTTTATTCATTGGGACTGCAGCATCAGCAGAGGCATGAGAGACCAGGAGCACAACTATTATCACCTCACATTTTAACAAGTAGGTGACAACCATCCCCCAATGTCTTTGAACCAAGCAACATGAAGATGAGGAGAATGCTTTAAAGTGTTATTATCTTCTCTGCTACATCCCACAGAAACAGTTCAGATGAAATGAGAATCTCCATGGGAAGGGTGTAGTAAATACAAGAATTATTTATAAACTGACTACACTATTTCCTAAGTAAGTAAAAGTTGGCCATTCTGAATTTCAGAATACTGGTTTTTATACATTTACAAACAATACCCTTGCCTCACCCCTTTCCTGCCTTTCCAAACTTTATTTTATTAGGCTGTCTTCAGTTGTCTTTTTCTTTTGGCCACTGAGACAGAGTGGTAGTGTAAACCTAGCAATTGTTCAGGCTGCATGGGTAAGCTTTTAAAGCTTAAATTCTATAAATAACTTTTATAAGTTATAGTAACTGAATTTTTATAAATGACATAGGAACATCCAAAGTAAGGAAAAATGACAACACAAAAAATGTCAGATAAATGCCGCATTTATTTTTTACACAAGAATTAACTTGTAGATCTGTTCTTAGGAGATCAAGGAAGTCTACTGTTTTACAAGCTTAAAAAAGTAGATGCACACAGAAGAAGGGAAACTTGACTGATCTGATACTCTTCTTCTACCTTTTTTCATTCATCTTTCAATGCAAAGTACTGTCCTCCCAGTATGGCTGTTCATTTGCTTTCTAAATATGCAGGACTAGATAGCCAGAATAAGTGCCCTTAAATGTTTGAAATAATGCTGCGATAGAGAAGGGCTCACCAAGTTTACAAATCTGAATTATTTTCACTCAGCCTTTTGCTGTGTGATAATATCTACAGATTGACTTGGAAATCCACCATGGCAGATGCTATGCACACAAGTAAGATGAATTGCTTCATCTTCCAGGGTTTATGGTTCATTTTGAAGTTAATGGTTGGTCTTTCTGGTCCTTAAGAAAAAAGTTGAAGCTCAAATGAAATAGGCATTAAAGTTTCAAGAGCTATGAAAATGAAAACATTCCTCCATAATATTTACTGTCATTGCTATATTATTTAAATCTTGCGTTTATTACTTGATTGGACTTCCAAGGCTTTACTGATTCTCTCAGGGTTAAGAACTACACACATTTTCTCCCAGCAGTTTGGGCTCAAATCATTATGTTCCACCTGTCCATATGAATATTACATATCCAGATGTGATTTTCTTTCCTTCACTTCGATTTCCCTCTATCCCTTGGGGAAGATAATCTTAAATAAATCTGGATAGAAAACTGAGAATGAATAATACTACTTCTCTTGCGTAGAGTAAGACTTCCTTAAAAAAAGGCAAAACAAACCGCTCCCTGGTATTTTTTTCCTGTTGCAGTACAGTGCAGTTTGGACAAGGTCACCCTGGGATTTCTCTCTCTGCAAAGTGACAGCAATAAGGTACTGACAAGCATAAGGAAAACATCAATAAAGCAGCCATCGAGCTTTCCGGATTTTAGATGATCCGCCTACCCTGACAGGATGGCTCTTTCTCTTTTCTGCAGTAGCACCAATCTAAACCAAGTATATTATTCCTGAATATGGAAAGGGCAATTTCTGTATATAGTTGTAAAAAAGAAAATATTAGCCAAATGCCTCTAAAAGCATCCGGTGAGCTCAGTGTATTTAAAGATGATATAGTATCTGCAGTTTATAGCATCCTATAATCCAGTTCTTAAACTATGAAATATTTAGTCTTCTAATAAGATCTCAAGGCCATAGTTATCTATTAATTAATCCATTTTAATACCTTGATTTGTGAGATAAGGAAAAAACCCCATTGCTTGCTTGTGTCATGTGATACCACAAGCTTAATTAAAGCTGTTTAAAAATAAAATCCATTAGATGCCATAAAAGTGCCAGGTGTACAAGTCATTATCTCAGGAGAGAAAAACACATTTCACTGGCCATAAAAGCTAAATTTTTCTAATACCAGCACCAATAAACCTTTCAGTTAATCTGAAAATGCAGACTGCTTGTAAAAGGTAAGCACAATGAAAGTATTATCTCGGACAATGTTTCTTCTAATGAACAAAAATGTAAAATGAACTGCAAAGGACCTCCCAGCATTGACTGAGCATAAACAACTGGAGAACGTGGCTACTGCGTATGTCTGTACATTGTGGAGAGTCAGTTTAAATAACCCACTCGTTTATTGGTTCTTCCAGAGCAATCTTACACACTTGACATGTATTAAGGGAAAAATAGCGGTATCCCAGCCCTTTCCGTAAAAAGCAACTTGGGATACTCAGTGAAGAATGATGGTAAGAACTCAAAGTCTGTTAGTACAGGTAATAAGTCTAAAGCAATTACTACCTGCTACGGAAACACTCTATTGATTTGGCCACTTAAGTTTGATAAATGGGTATCATATAGCAGAAACCATAAGAAGGAAGAAGCTCATAATCCTGGCACTGAATCTTAATTTATTGCAAGAATGTCAAAGTCAATATTAAAAAAAAACAAACAACCCTGGTATTTGTGATCATGCAGGCTGCTTTCAAACGACACCCTCCTGCCCCCAGCATGGCAAAATGTCACAAGCATTAATGTTTCATTATAAACTCCTTTTTCCATCAGAGAAGTTGCAATATACACCACACAACTGCCTGCAATCTGGAACACAAGAATAATACTTGTTATATTTATCAATTAAGATAATTTTAGAATCTTTCATATCATCTGTTGGCAACAGCCACATCCATGTGCCATTAATATTTTCACATCACCAGTTTACTTCTCCCTCTGTGATCTATTATATAGGATTCACATGGCTGAAGGACTGCACCACAGAAATGATGATGAAAATGCTCTGTATGTAGTAGAAACTTGTTTCAAACTTTAGCATCCTGTTGAAATACTCTGCCTTATTGGTTTAAGTGGTTAATACCTGTAAAAACCATTCTAATATGTATATACTCAAATCACTATTGGATACAGTTTCATACTTAAAGAATTTCCACAAATTCTGTGGAGGACTTCTAGGACAGCAGTATATAATACCAGAATAAATAAAGAATTCCTAAACCCCTATGAAAAAAAAGAGATTTATTCCCCCAAAAGGCACTAGACAGTTTCTAGATCATGAGTAGACAAGCTCAGGATGGAAATGATGTGAAAGTGCACTGAAACAGAACATTCAAACAAATTGGCTGAAGGTATGGGTCCTACATCTGTGCAAACTTCTGGTCCAGTTGTTAATTTAACAACATCCCAAAATTTCCACCAAAGGTTTTGCATTCACATAATGTCCATGGTTGAGGAATATATATTAATGATTTAAACAAGTGTTTCCAATACCCTCTTCCACAAATCAGTTCTAGAACCAACACTATTCAATAACATTCATTACCAAGCTGAAAGGTTATTTCTGATAAAACCACAGAATGCCTCAAAATCTGGTGAAAAGCAAAATGTTTAGAGGAATTTGCAGTCAACAGGGCTTGTCCCATAAGGCTTAGTGACAGTAAGAGAGGAACCCAAAGCTCAAGAAAACCTAACGGGAATCAGTAAGCATTCCCAGCATACTGCAGCGCATTTACAAGAGATACTAGAAAATCTGGAGAGCTGTAAGGAAAAGAAACAGAGAGTCAAGGCCAGGAAAGCTGTGAGAGAGACAAACTGCTAACTCTAAAGAAAGCTTATTTAGCAAATCAAAGTGCAGTATGTACGTGACTGCTAAAGCCAGATTAATAAAATCAGAAATAAACAATTAATTTTTAGTAGTGAAACTGATAATTCATTGGAATCAGTTGGCAGAGGAAGTGGCAGATTTTTTTGACGTCTCTCAGTCATGAAAAGATCTCTTTCTGGAGGACCAAGTGTAAGATCAATCCTGTGGTAAAGGCAGAAATGAGGGGCTGTGGTAAACAGGAGGTTACTCTGGCTATCAGTGTCTTCTGTCATAAGCCCTATGAATCCAAGAAAGTGGAAACCAGACAGCAACAGCATAATATTCTCCTGTATCCTTTCATTTCATAGTTATATTTTAAGGTATTGACCCTATTTTCCTCTGGAGAGAAACGGATCAATAGAACAGGCTCACAAAAAAAAAAAAAAAAAAGACGTTAGGGTCTAAAATTGGCAACTACATCTTCTAAAAGTAACAACCTGGATTCTGTGTTCTGACTGAGAATGTATTCTACAAACAGTTGTAAAGTTTGATAAAAGAGGAAGAGATATGAAACTTAGGTTTTTATGATATTTTTAGGTAACCTGATGCAAACTCAGGGGATTTAAAGACCTATCATTAAAGCAGTGAAACTATTGTATGCAGCATTTACACTTGCTAGATCAGCAAAAAGAACCTAACTCCAAACTAGCCATTGAGCCAGGGAATTATTTTGGAGTGGTTGTGACCCCCTTATCCAAACCAGCAGTACTTTGGTACAGGCTCCAGAGGAGGTGACTGAGCCACAGCCAGGCCAGGAACTCCTCTAGGACACCCACAGCAAAGCAGAGTGAGACAGAGCACACGTACGAGCTTGGAACACCCACTGTGCTATCAACACACAAACAGCGTGTGGCTTTTCCAAGATTCATTTGTCAAGGAACAAATAAAAACCACACCGTTCAAAGTACCCCAGACCTTTGGATAAGTCTAATTGGAGCTCTCCCCTGCATTGCGACTGGAGTGCATGCCAGGTGACTCTCCTCTTGAGCCGGGACACCCCTCAAGGTATGAGATTCCTTTCCTGAGACTAAGAGATCCTTCCTTAGCCAAGGCAGTGAGACCTTTTATTCCAAGAGATGCTCAGTAAGTGACTAACAGCATGCTGGATTAATGGAACACATGTAGTTAATTCTATTAGATATAAACTGTTGTCCAAGTCTGAGACTAAGACTGGAAGTCAGTGCACCGAAATCCAGCAGGAGTTTAGAGAGTCAGAGGGCATATTCTGAACCCTGTGATTTCACTCCCTTATCCTTCTGCATCTCTGGCCTCTGTGCAAATAATTCTATCTCAATTCTAACTCACTTTTCCTTTGTATGTTTCATCCATGTAATAGAGCAAACCCTGCCACCAAACCTCGCTAAACTGCACTTTTACAACATCGTATTAAAACCACTTTTACTAATAACTTTAATGGTGATTCTTTAGGTGATCCAAATTGCTCAGTTGTGACAATGGTGCGTAACATCAAGTTGCCCTAAGAACTGGTAAACAAGTACTCAAAATGAGAGAGAGGAAGAATGGCCAGATACAGCAGTGAGGTATTTTTTCCACTGCTAGTCAAAGGTCAGCAATTACACAGAAAATCTGTAAGCAATGTCACACAGCAGGTGAGGGAGGAAATGCAATATGATCAAGGGTTCTATTTAGGCACACTGTTTGAAAGGCCTGTCTGTTTGTCACTTCAGATAAAGCTGTTGAGGATATCACACTATAGAAAGGTCCTTTTAGAAAAATATTCTTCTGATTTGTATCTAAAGATTAGTTTTCCACATGCCTGTACTGAGAACATGATCATTAGAGTTTCAGCCACATTAATGAGTCTTGTAAACTCATCATCTTGCGCATCAGTTTTACTGCTGCTCTTCCACACAGACTAGCAGGAGGGAGAGCACTGCACAAGAGACTTCAGATGCAAAGTGCCATTTTGACCAAGCTGGTGGAGGGCACTGGGGCAGCCACCACTCTGTGACTTCACGGGCCAGCCAGAGGAGTAACTGGAACTCAAAGCTATGCCCAAACAACGGTTCCATTTCTCCCCAAAGGGAATAAAACTCTGTATCAAGCTGCTTGAACAACTCTTATAGTTATATATATATATATTCACAGTGAGATGAGCAGTGCATGTACCTTACCCAAGAGGTATGCATGCTGATTTGTGTGTCAGAAATGCTGATGTTCCCCTAAAAGTACCTTATCTGTAACTGAAGGCACCAGATTAAAAAAAATTTAGACGAGACTTTTTTACTGAAAGGGAGGTGAATTTCCATACTCATTTCAGGACCTGAAAAATAAACTTCAATTTTAAAAAGAAAAAGATCCCACAACACCTTTATGAAATTTCTGTGGATTTTTCTCTTACTAGCGTAACACTGAATAGATTCTTCCATTAAAGTGCTTTGGTAAAGGAAAAAAATAGGACTGACTTTTGCCTAAATAGTTTGTCCATATTTTCAAGTGGTTTTCCTAGCAGGCTGATCTAAATCTCACCGAAGCTCATCAAATTCTTTCTTGTTAAGTACAAGGCAGTTTGAATCCAGCCTTTCTCAAATTTGTTGGGTACTTTTGTCCTGTAGCATTCTTAATCAGAACACAAAGCATTGTTCAGTTGACATTTAGATTATTTTCTTGATAACATTCTGCCTTTTATGTTAAATATATTCTGGTATTGGTGCAACTGATACACTCTATGATATTTAAAGGACAGCTTTAAAAAGTTTATTGGATGATTTCCTCATTCAGATGTTTTGCTTAGGATTTTTCTCTTTTCTGCAGGACAAAGTAGATCATATTCCTCATAGGAATTCCTTTACTTCCATTCCCTACTATGTCAGCAGTAGCTTTCAAAAAATATTTTACCATGACTGCAGCTTCTCTCTTTAAACCTATGATTTTCACTGTCAAATGGGAAAGGTGACTGAAATAGTACAGACTTACTCTCATGGCTATTATGCTATTTTTTCATGATTGGAAGTGTTGTAATGTTCAAGGGAGCAATTAGAATTGTTCCGCTGTGTAGTAATAAAGAATATGATTTTCAATTCAAGCATCAGCCATGAAGGTTTTATAAACTAAGAGAACACTGAATTTTTTTGTTTTAATATGCTTTGCAGATATTGAAAATAATAAATTTCATTAGAGTTTCAAAGTTCTACCAAAGAAAGTTAAAATAATTTAAACTTAGAAGGCAAAACATTTGACCAATAAGATTATAAATCTATAAATATAAATCATGTTATTTTACAACTGACAAACATTTTCTTTCAGGAGTATTTTAATTTTATATCACATACCATAAAATATATATGGTTTCAGTGGCTTCACCAACCTCTTCAACATTGCATTTTTGTACTTAGAGAAACAAATTTAATCCTATTTCTCCTATTATATATTAATATTTACAAAAATATTGAACCCATGAGAGTTATATTTCTAGGATTCAATTTCAGTACTTGAAACAGCACTGATTCAAAGGCTTTTATAGAAATAATATGTGAAAGCATTTTGATGAAACATAACTGCTTTAGGTTTTCCCTTCAGTCCCTTCATGACACATTTAACAGTGTTTCTCACACTTTCAAAGACATCTGGTCTCTTAAGGAAAATATAGACAAAAACTGTAAAAATAAAGAATTTTGACAGGTATCAAACAAAAGTGCAGTAACGTTAACACATGGCAAATGGAACCTCTTTACTATGCACAAATCCTTTTGCAAGAAACATGGTAAGAGGTTAATGTAACTTGCAACACCATCCTTTCCTCTTCACCTTCTAATTATTCCCAAGCTCTCAATTTTATACAACTGCTAAGCAAACGTCTCTCCAGCTTGGCATTATGTGCACACCTAGGACCAGGTATTCCAGAAAATTACTCTGGGCAGAGCCAGTAGGGCTGTAGAAGACCTTTATTCTGAACCATGCAACTCATACACACTAAACCCAAAACTAACTGCAATGTCAATGAGATGAAAGATGTCAGTGGACACAAATAACAGAAGTTAAGGACACAGATAACAGGGAAGTAAAGGATACATCAGAAGCTGCAGTGGCATCAACTGGTGTAGCGTGGTTGAGCTGCATCATATTTCTCCAGTAAGACTCTTTCTGTCTCCTGTTTTACATGTATACTGTAATGAGGTTTAGTTTCTTACTCATAAAGGTAGTTTCTTACCCAAGGTTTAGTTTCTTACCCATAAAACTAGAAACATACTGAGAACACTGCTAGTAGAAGTCAGACTTGACATAAAATCGACACAGGCTACCCTAGAACCACAGAGCCTAATAACTCACATATCACATTTTGCTCTGAAGAGATGAAGCAGCACTGTTCAGAGTTATCTCATTTAATTAAATCCTCCACCATTCTAATTTTTCAGTTTTATAAAAGTAATCCTGTTCTTTGATGTAACTGTGTCTCAGAAGGAGCAGAGTGGGCACGGAGCACACTGACACTGGGATCCCAGATCATTTTTCTTATGGTAGATATTCCTTCAGCAAGGCACTCAGCATATGCCTCTATATAAATAAGCAAGTCCTCCAACATATGCTGAACATCTATGGAGTTAATCTTTGCATCCTGCTCAAAGCACCCCCTGCCTGGGGCTGGCAGAGAGATCCAAATCTCAGGCACCTCCACAGAACTGTACATACTTGAACTGCTCTCTCTCACTTTGGTGATGGAGGAAAAAATGGGGATTGCCCAAGGAATGCCACTGGTTGCTTTGCTCTCTTGTCTTTAAATTTATGGAGCAAGAATCCCTTGCAGTGAGTGTGCATTGAAATATGCAAAGGGATGAAGAGGTATGACACACTAAAAAAAAAAACAAACTTGAGGCAATTTTCTTTCTAGAGTTTTAGTACTATTATGCTTTGATATAATGATATGTAAATGAGACTTTTGAAGAAGTATCTTTCCATGTAAATAAGAGCTAGCATCCCAAAGAGATTAATTCCTATTAAAAATTATAAAACTAAATGTGAGAAAATCAACAGAAGGGTCTAAAGACAGCCATAGCCATACTGACAGTACATATAAATTACTGCTACAGAGTCAGCACACTGCATTGTAGCTTTGGCAGAGAGCTCAGAATTCCTGAACCGTGGCCCAGGGGATCAAAAGGTGAAGGTCTGAACATCTGGCTTATGGTGGGAGAGAAGATAGTTTAAGTTTCCATTCTCTTCAAGCTGGCTAATATGTCAAGCTGCATTTTCAGCACAGTAATTGATCTCTTGATTAAAACAAAGTGTTCCAGATTTCAAGGGAAAAAAATGGCACAAACCCCCATATATAGAAGAGGAGACTATTTTTAAAAAGTTTGGAACTCTCAAGGCACACAAATTTTCTATATTTAGCCATGTTCAATTTGAAAATTATAACAAACTTTTCTGAGGTTGTAATTTTTTTTATTTAAGCATTTGAGGTAAATTTTATAGGTATTCTTTGCTTCAAAACCATTCAAGAATCATATTAATTTTGCATACTGAAGTAGCTTTGTTTAGTGTTTGTAAATGGCACAGAGCAAACTCAAACTGAATGTACAGTAGGGCAATTTCACACCATCTTTTTATAAATTTTTCAGTGGGGCAATTTAACAGTAGGGGAGCAAGTAACACCTATAATGAAAAAATCCAGTGGTAATGAAATAACCATAGTCTTTCATCTTTTCTTTTATAATATGTTGTGTGCGTATACAGAAAGTGTTACTCTGTCATTTGAGAAATAACTGCAAGACAGAGGTGTCAAAATAGTCACTGCCTAAAACAAAATAGTATCTAATTTTCCTTCAAGCAGAACAGACAAGAGCTGAATGAAATATAATATCCTGTGCTGAGAATGGAGGCTAAAAGGGGATAGGGAAAAGAAAGCATTGAAAAATCTTTAACGATATAATAAGAATTAAAAATATAACAGATATGGCATACAAATACAATCCAAGTGCTAGACTAATCACTAAGAGCACAGGTGGAACAGCAAGGACAACAAAAATCTGTGTCTCTGACATTCTTCATAAAGCAAATGCTGTCTAAAATTTTTTATCCAGGGATCCCATGCTTTCTGAGAGATGCCCTACCATTATGCAGAGGGCAACCAAAGCAGTACAAGGTCCTTTGACTTTTCTAGGGTCATGTAACCAAGCAGCTTAAGAAAAGAAAACTCTGTCCCATATCTCTTCTTGCCTGCCCCTGTGCTCTCAGGTTGTGTGCCACTCTACCCCACCTTCCAACTCATTTCAATTTGTTTAAAGTCCTCTCTCAGGGCAGCCAGTGTGAACTCTTTGGAGTATGGAGCTACTGAAAGTGAGCTGCAGAACCTCAAACACACTTAAGCAGCTAAAGACAGCGTAAGTAACACAGAAAAGTGAAAACAACAAAATAAATCCTAAATAATGGGCTAGATTAGGTACTGCTGCTGGAATTTTGAGAGTTCTTGGACTCTTTCCTCACTGGCTGTTTCAGAGTTGATGGAACTCTTCCAAAGTCTACATTAATTTCCCACACTTACCAAAGCCAAAGAAACACAGCAATGAGAAGAAAATGATATTCCTTTAAAAACTGCAGTATTCAAATGGCACAGCAAATGCAAGGGAATTGGCTCTGCACTTCTCAGGCTTACTCAGGCTGGCAGCAAGGAAAGTTTCAAACTGGGGATCAAAAGGATGATTTCATCTGAGATGTGACAAAATGTAGAGAAGGGTAGACCTACCAAAAGAAATGTCTGGTTTTGTGTGCACTGTTCTGGTCTTGGGGTGTCTTTGTTTTCGTTGGGTTTTATTTTTTTTTAAGAAAATGAAGCTCTCATTCAGAGAGATGTTTTCTTACAGAGGGTTTTTTTTTTGAAGGGATAACTGTGATAAGAGGACTTTCTACTTTCTAGATATTACTAAGATCTCTTGGTTTCATTTATTCAGCTCTTTTATTCTAACCTTCAAATGACTTCTGCAGTCTCTTTTGCACAGTCTCAATACAAGAAGTAGAAAGCCTCACAAATAAGAATGAACTGTCACAAGATGAAACTGAAAATTTGGAACTCTAGTTTCTCGACCTGTAAACAGCATCAAAACTCAGCCTTCCTTATCCTTGGAGACTCATTTGTATAGCTACAAATCACACGAAAAATATTTCAAGATGAAATATGAAAAATTATAACAGAAAATAATTGCTTAACACACACATAAGAGTATGACCTGAGCAGTAATGCTGTGATTTTATTACATTTACCACATTTTTATTACATTTACGTTTACTACCTGAAGAAGAGCTTGCCTTTGAGGAAAAGATATTCTCTCAAAAGACATAGCTATAATTACAGCTCCTTTGAAATGAATGTTATACAAGTCCTTAGAAAGCATTACACACAGCTAAACAATTTCTTCAGCTAATATACAACAGAGTCTGTAAGCCCCCTGGTACATGCTGCATCAAAACATGAATTGCAGGTTGCATCTCTTCATTAATTCCTCTTAAATCTGGTATCTCCCTGGGAATGATCCTGTCTTTACTTTGTTCTTTCTACATACATAAATACTACTAGGGAGAGAGAAAGGTGGGTGGATATCCTTGGAGTACATAAACACTTGTTATCTATAGCTTTGGTAAAACTTCTGTAATAAATGACTTCAGTTATGTGAAAAAGTTTGCATCACTCTATCCTGCCTGTGCAAACATGTCTTGGTAGCTTATCTTTTATTATAAACTGTTACACTTCTGTTATTTTTAGTTAACTCTGAGCAGGATGCCCTCAGCAGCCACAAACTCCAGTTATAATTGCAGCTTTTGAATGTATCTCCTCATGTCTACAATGGCTTACACTGACCACCAAACAAAAGATATAAACTGAGATTTCTCATGTGCTTCAAGAGAGCACTGTAACCTCCATAGGGAGCGAGCCCAGAGGAGCCTGGAGCATCTCTCCTATGGATACAGACAGAGTTAGGGTTGTTCAGACTGGAGAAGTGAAGGCTCTGGGGAGACCTTAGAGCACCTTCCAGCACCTGAAGGGGCTACAAGAGACCTGGAGAGGGACTTTTTACAAGGGCGGGGGTGGTAAGACAAGGGGTGATGGCTTTAAACTAGAAGGGAGATTTAGATTAGATATTAGGAGGAAATTCTTTACTGTGAGCGTGGTGAGGCACTGGAATAGGCTGCCCAGAGAAGTTGTGGATACTTCATCTCTGGAAATCTTCCAGGCCAGGCTGGCTGGGGCTTTCCACCTGGTCTAGTGGAAGGAATCTCTGTTCATGGCAGTGAGAGACAATCTTTAAGGTCCCTTCCAACCCAAACCACTCTATGTTCATTCCATCCTTATTGTGGGCTTTGCTTTCTCTTTATTTAGTCCACTGTCCACCCGCCTAGAAGATGCACACCCTCACATAATCCTTGTCTGCCTCTGGGGAGTCCACCACCTCTTCTGACCTTTCCCACTGAGTACCTACCTACTCCTTCAACAGGCAGCCGTACAGCTCTTGATTCTTGGCAAATGTGGCAAGAATTCGTTTTTATATTATATAACGATCTAAAAATGTACCTTACTGGTTGCTTCAAATCAGCTGATACTTCACAAAATAAATTGTGTGGGCTATGCTGTGGGGAGTCTTGGAGAAAAGAGCAGTAATTCCTGATAAATGCAGAGACAAGTTGCAATACTTCAGATTTTTAAGTACTTTTTCGGATTTTCAGTCTCCTCTCCCATCATGCAACTTTTTCATTATACTGTAAGTATTTTTTCAGTTCTTAAAAAATGACCACATTAAGTATGTGCACTTCTATTTTACACGTGTAAAAATCTTTGCTATATTGATATATAGGTCATTAGCAATGTTTTATGGCACTCAGCCCATTGCAAACACTGAGAGGAGA
Source organism: Daphoenositta chrysoptera (assembly GCA_013397915.1). Lineage (NCBI taxonomy): Eukaryota > Metazoa > Chordata > Aves > Passeriformes > Daphoenositta > Daphoenositta chrysoptera. The sequence goes on along the minus strand of VZRO01000464.1, from coordinate 620,774 downwards.
ACTGGTGCTTTCTGAAAAGACACTGTGGTCCAACACAGCCAAACCCTTCTGACACACAGTTGGAATCTGACACTTCTGCACATGGACAAAACTTCTCACATCCTTCTTTTAGCCTGGCACGTACTTGTAACGAAACCACTCCCATTCATGAAATGCAGATAAAATGCGCAAGTGAAGCATATAATAAGTATTAAATACAAAGCTATTTCAAGTAATATATTCCCAAATCTAAACCAAATTGTACAATAGTTGCAAGCTGTTTACAGCAGCTACACACACACTGCACTCTCTTTTACACCCTTCATGTGGACCACACGGAGTATTTCAATAGGAAAGTTCCAATCTGAAGCAGATACATCCTCCTCTACAGATCTGGGAAAAATCAAGCCTTGGTTACACCTTCAGAGGGAGCAGTCCTTTTCCTCTTCAGCCCCAGTTTCTGTAGTTCCCTTATCCATGCCGTGCTGCTGAAGAAATCCCTGGGTAAGTATGATCATGGTGGGAGAACGTGTGCAACAGTGAGTTGTGCAGCACCAGCCAACACAGATAAATCACATGCTCCAGGTGGACACAAGTATTTGCAAGACAGCCTCAAATGAAGGCAGCTAATGTACTGGCTTGTAAACCTAATGATTCTGAGTATAAGCCTATTACTAACTCCTACTACATTGATTTATTTTCCACATTTGCCTATCACAGTATCCTAGCACTTTCTTTCAGAGGGCACAGTTGGAGACTAAGGAAAATGCCCACGAAGCAGGACCCAACATGATTAATTAATTTTAATTTCATTCCCAGCTGGAGAGTGGTAATTTGATTGATTTTGGGTTAAAGACAAAATCAGAAATATCTCTGACCTCTGAAATGTTACATGGGCAATTTTTGCTAAATTAGGACTCAAATCTCCATGAGTTGGACACACATGTTGTGTGACAGATACGTCTCACAACCGATGCATTACTTTAAACACACAGAGTAAAAAATACGGTTAAGTATTTCAGTAAAGCTTAAATAACAACCACAAAACACCAGAAAAATACAGTAAAATACTCATAAGGGCTTAGTTCAAATAACAGAAACAAGAAATTAGGTTTGAGGCTTGGAACTGTCATAAAATTCCTTAAAGCCACATGAATTTCAGGGGATTAAAAGATGGTTCCAGGCTAAACTTTGAATTTGGGGGCATCTATCACGATGAAACATGTCATCAACAGTATGTAATACTAATCACATGTGAAGGTGTTGATGCTTTTAGTTGCACGGCATCACACAAACAAAACCGACCATGAGTAAATCGGATGTTTTAATTCACGAAATGGCAACTGGAAATCCCGCTTTGCTTATGCACCTGACCTTGCTACGCTCGCGCTGCCTCTCTGCAAAACTGCTGAATGCTAATTTTTTAGCACGTTGTCCTTCAAGTGCTGCTTTAAGCCCCCCCTGCTCCAGGAACAGATGAGGCGAGCTGCCGACAAGCTGCAGCGCCTGGAAGCCGCACAATGTGGTTAACAAACAGCCTTCTGCGAAACCACAAAGCCCAGCTAAGTCTCTGATTAAGTCAAGCAAAATCAGTACTGTTACGCCAGGATTACATTTATATCCAACTTAAGTTTGAGGCATCTCTATCTATTGAAACACAGATGCCTCGAAAAAAATTTGTACTCTCCCTGTGAAAATATTAGACAAAGCTAAGCCTGGCGTTGGAGAAAATTTGTAGAAGAGGAACAAAGCAGCAATTAACCCCTAGGACTTGCACTTCCATTTTTTCCCCTTCTACTGCTGACTTTGAAAATCTTTCTGTTATTAAAGGAATGACAAAGTTTCTAGTCCATTAACCCCAGCTTGCAGACACCAAGAGACAGACAGGAGAAGGTGCATTAAAATAAGGTTTTGTTCGGGAAAGAAAAAATAGAAAAGGTGACATAACTGTACAGAAAGGACGCTGATATCAGAGTAACTCATAATCTGAAGCTTTTAGAAGTATTTAAATATCTGTAGCTTTACAGGACTCAGGCTTTGGAGACTTCTTGTTAACCAAGACTTCTTTCTGCAGTATTTCTTCCTTTTTTAGCCCAACAAGATAAAACATGTTATTTGAAATTTTTGAAAAATAATTTAGAACTATTTCTTAATATCTGTTATAATAAAGCTGATAAAGCAAGCTGTACTGAATTTCATAATTTAAATGTTATTCTAACACTTTACTGATTCAGTGTGGAACATGATGTATCTATCGATACTAAATTTTACTACCAGATGCAGTAGAATATTTGATTTGTAAAAATGCTGTTCATTTTCATGGCTTTATCTTCTATATTTAATTGAGCTTTCTACATTGTAAAATACATTCTTAAGGGACAACATCTTACAAATAATCAGATTAATGCTCTACCAATTTAATATACTCACTAAGAACAGTAGTTTTCATAACAATCAACTAGCTCTTTGAATCCTCTTTGGGAAGTTAAAAAGACATTATTTCCATTCCTAAGATCTTTGCTATTACTCTCTCCAGACACAGACTTGCTCATAATACTAGCTATCAGGAGATTAACATAATGTGCTAAACGGCTAATAAAATCTTTTACATGTTTTGTATTTATTATTTGAGAATTTCTACTTTCTCTCTTTATCAACAGTGTTGTGACAAAGATTTGGAGAGAGAGTCTATGAATTGTCTTAAATTTGCAATGAAAGATTAAACGAGATCTGTACTCAGTTATAATCTGACACCAAAGAATCTTCTTCTTGAGCTCCCTGTGTGGAAATAGAAATTCCTGTGAGGTAATGATGTTCCCGATGTCTGATAGAGGAGAGAGGGAGAGAACAAGAACTGTTCTTCTGCCCCCCAAGCCAATTCACACAAGCACAGCCCTGAAATGCCCAAGCTCCATTTCCTGCTCCAATCAAGGAGTGATTATTTATACAAATTCAAGCAGTTCCCCAAGGACACAGCAAGAGTGCACCTCCCTGGAATATGCCACAGCACAGGATTTCCCCAGTCATCTTCACAGGAAAAGGATAGTGCAGATTGAAGCCTACTCAGGCCATAAAGGAAACTACACGAGGCCTTCCTGCATCTGGATGCATTTCTCCCTCTTAAGGGATGCAAATAAAACCAGTTCTTTTTACTCTCTTATACATATACTCCTTCATTTTTTGCTTTTCTTACAAATTCATGAGGGCAATTTTGAAAATGTTCGAAATTTCTAGGGAAAAAATGAAAGGAAATAAAAAGAAAATGAAAGAAATGAAACTTGCATTTCAAGCTTCTCCCTCTCTGCCTTCCCAAACTCTTCTCCAACTAACATTTTTGTTTGTGTGTGAAATTACAGATTCCCAGTGAGATTTCCTACTGTATTAACTTCTGCATCAAACATTTTTGAGTGGTTGCATTCTCTGCATGTCAGAGTATAAACACTACAAGCCTCATCCTAAAGTTCAAGTTTAGGACTATATTCATGTAAATGACCAAATATGGTTTTGTCCCTCATTTACAAGGAAGCTGCATTCCATGCATTTACATTTACACAAATCTACAAAAAGTCCAAGAGTACAGCTTTCTGGATGCTAATTCCAAAGCTCAATGCTTTAGAGAACCTAACTAGAGCACAAGCAGGGGGCCTTACATGAGCCAGGAGATTAAATTCAAAAAACCCTATTACCTACAGCTGGAGATAAGTTTCAACTACTAAGTTGGCTTTTCCATGATTTCCTTTGCAGATTAACTGCTTAAGGAAGTCTGCTTTTTCCAAGAAGAGCAGACTATTGCTCTATCAGGTGCAAAGACATCCTTGGGCACTCTCCCTGCCTTAGACATCAAGAGTCTCACAGCAGTTCTTGCATGATTAACAGAGCCATAAGCAATTGCCAGTTTTCAGACTGCCTTAATTAACCCCGACTTCCCTTGCTGCATCTCTTACCTTTGTGATTCACAGATCTGAGAAAGCACTTCCCTTCCAAACCTTCAGAAGTATCTTTAAAAAGTGGTAGCTGCTAGTGTCATTCTCCTCAAATTAATCTAAGTAGCTTCATGTGGATATATCCATTACTTGGTCTTGTGATGCCAGTGGTCTACTACTCCAGGACTGAAATTCCCACAGCAAAACGCAATTTTAGGAAGAACCACTCTCAACATCTGCAGCATCCTTCTGTCACAAGGACACAAAGCTACCCAAGATGGAGAGAATCACCTTCTCCCTCCCCACTCTTCGCAGTAGTTGTGCAAATAGGAAAAAGCTCACAGATCTCTTCCCCCTTCTCTTTATGAAGCAGATTAGAGCAGGACACATTTTTTGCTCCTTTCACATATCTGAATAGAGAAAAAACCATCAGCTGGATCCAAGCAGCTCATACCCAGTGCCGACAATAAGAACATTGCCGTTTTTCTCAACATGAGACAAGCACAACCTGGCAGATTAATATTCAGACAATACTTATCCAATGAAGCTACAGACCAAGGGGCACTTATCTAACAACTTCTCCTCTTGCATCAATAAACGTCAGAGGTTGTACCTCCACAGAACAGACAGATTTCTTCCATGAAAAGATTAATGTTACTAATTTAATCACACATTTCTTCAACTTGTTAAATTCTACGAGGCACTTACACAGATGCATACAAATGTGCCATTTACACATCAACAAAGGACTAAAGTAATTACAGAGCATTTTTAAGTGTTGCGGCACACACTGTATTATGCAAGTGAGGAACAATATATCAATCTCAACTGTTCTCCTAGCTGAATATAAATGTAGTATCTGTATAATCCAATCATTCATATCTCAGGCAAATACTGTAATTATTTACTTTGCTTATGTTGCTCTGCAATACCTTATAGCAGGATGGTATCCCTTACAACAAATGGCAAGCTATAGGCATTTATAAACACCAGCCTTGAAATATGTACATATAGCATGGTTTGAGGAACAATTCTTAACTTAAACTGCAGGACATGTATGGGAAGATCACCTGCCAGGTTGTTCCAGGGTAAAAAGAGCCTGGAGTACTGCAGATCATTAGATATGACATACTCATCACCAGTGTGGCTGTGAAGAAATAAGGGAAGAGGAACTGCCACAGGAGATGCCACTAAAGAACTCAGTAACAGTATCATATATAGGCAAAAGTAAACAAAAAAAAAGAACCACCCAGTGTTCAAAGAATCCTAATTAAGTTAAAAAATCAAGTGCTTGGAAGATCATGAATGTCAGTTTTATCGTCGTCTGTGCACTCGTGTTTTCTACCCATTGTGCAGTTGTCTTCTGTACTGCATAAAGACAAACTACCTGTCTCACCACTTCATTTACACAAATACAAAAAAGAATTATCCCACGTACTTCTTTGTTCACATTTTCAGTGCATGGTTATCTGAATTTATTCTGCATTTACCACTAATTGACATGAATGTCTTATATTCACTGACTTAATGATAATCTAAGGACTTTTAGAGATAAGGGCAGGGAAGAAACAAACATAAAAAATACATGTACAACCCCAGAAGCATTTCTCACTTTCTATTTTCTTTTCTCTCTCGAGTGGATTGGAATTAAAGTAGAGTAAGGATTTACTAAAGACACTCACTGTCTGCTAAGATGAATCATTTCACCTCACTCTCAAACCTAATTAGCAATATGTTAGCGGGTGGAGAGAACAGATAACAGGCATCTAATCTGCCAAATGCTGCATCCACAGAGGCCCATTTATCTAACCTGCGTGGTGTTTGGTGAAAATCTGGACAGATTGCTGGGCCCTTAGAGAAGACAGCCTTTGTATCAGATGTGACCTTGCAATTTCTGAAACACCGGCTTTTAAGTTTCAAGTAGTAAGTATTTGGGTATAAAACACTGAGCTCTGAGGTAACATGAAAAATTGATTCACAGTGATGCATATTATACCTATAAAAAAAAAAAAATCGCCATTTAGGAGCCATTTACTACCATTACCTCATGAAGGTGACTAATCTCATCCAAAAATACTGGGTTTATAATTTGGGACTTGCTTTATTTAATGTTCTAGGTAATGACCTTAGAATAAAAATAAAGATGCACTAATACATTTTCTTGTGGATACAAAGTCAGTAGGTAGAGTCTTCCTAGAGAAGGACGATTTGAATGTCCTGTGGGAAGAAATGCATGATCTTGAAGACCCCAGAAACAGAACTGGGTTGAAAGTAACAGTCCAAAGGGTACACGGGACTAATAGCAAGAATTCCTGGTATATACTGGGAGCTCATTAGTTGGAAACAGCAGCCTATTTTAGTCAGTCACAGGATGACTATGAGCCACTTAATTGAATCTGACCATGAAAAGGGCAAGGCAAGGTATTTTCATAAAGAACAGGGAGTATTCATACCATTGTATAGCCTGTACTGAGACCTCATCTGAAGTATTTTGTATCATTTCAGTTACCCATGTTCAAAAAAAAGGAGTTCATATTTGAATAGGTGCTGAACAGGACTGTTACAGAGATCAAACATAAACCTGTCTTATAGGAGGACACTGAAGGGGCATGTTTTTTTCACGCTGAAAAATGCAGCCCAGGAAGAAAGATGATTGCTTGCAGCCAAAGCACTGGGGATAAAAGGTTTACTAAATCTATGAGAGAATATTTGTGTTAGAACAAATGGCAAGAAACTGGTTATGAATAAATTAAGGATGGAAACTCAGAGGAGGTTTGTAATCATCATTACAGGAATGTGGCCCTACAACAACATTCTGAAAGGAGAGACTGGGGTAGAAAAATCTGGATGGAAATGGGTGAAACCTAACCAGTCTATGAAAAAAACTGTATGATGTTGCACACCATGACACCATGACTGGATTTTAAATGAAGTTACTTAAAATCCAGTGTTTCTATAGGCTTAGCTGAAAGACCCTCATGTCTCTGAAGAGCTGACTGCAGATACAAGTAACACAGCCCATACAGAGACTGAATTTATTTTAAACTGCACTTTTCATTCTGAACTGTATTTATCCTTCAAAACAGCTAACTGTAAAACCTTAATGAGGCACAATTGCCCAGTCATATTATAAGTACCCACAGCAGAATTATGGTGATGCAGTTCAAGATCACATTCGGTGTCATAAGCTATCTGTGTCTAAGGAGAACAAGTTGGAAGTGCTCTGCATCCAGCGGGCATGTTTGGCTTTTAAATCTGATATTTTGTTTGAAGCAGCCAACCCATCTCAGGAAAAATTAAGACCATGAAAAGGAAGTCATCTTAACCTGTACAACAGAGGATGCTAATAGCTAGGACAATGACCTCTGGATATTTATTCTCTATTTAATTAGTTGTGTACTAAATAAAGCCACTAAATAAACTGAAAGTGAGAGAAAAAAGAAAGTCTCTCAGCATGATATCTGATAAACAATGATTCCATATAAATCATTATCATCCATTTACTCTTGCTTAAGCAGTTACAACAAGGGCACTTAACGTCTCCCATAATCCAAGCTAAGCAATCCATATATAATTAAAGTTTGATGAATGCCAATTCCAAGTATTATTTGGTTTTGTCTCACTAACAGTTTTTTGTGGTTTTCTATGTTCTTGCCACATAAAAGTTGTTCCAGATTAAATATGATATCTCAAGATAGAAACAGTTTCACACAGTTGTTGAATGGAGAAAGTTGTTCAGTTAGGAGCAATAATATGTGAGGGAGAAAGAAGCCTCATGACCTCCTGTAATAGTAAGATTTCTAAATGAGCACTTCCATAATACTGACTGAACCTTCTAACTATTTAAAGATGTGAAGCGTTACCATCCAAATGGTTAGAAGGCATGTTAGTCAATGTTCAAATGCAGACACCATTATGGAACCAGCTCCTTGTGTGGAAGAAGATTCACGGCAGCCTAAGCAATTTCTCAAGACACATTTCTCTACAAAAAGAGTTGTTCAAACTGTTGTGCTGCCTGTACAACACTTACATGAACACAACAGGAGAAGATAAGCACTAAATAATTTAGTGCAACAACAATATAATTCCTTCTAAAACAGCATGTTGGAAACACTCTGATTTTAACTCTATGGAAAGAGCTTGTTATCTCATTATTAAGTCCTGCCAGAAATAAAGTAAATAATGACACAAAAGCTAGAATTCTTAATATTAATTCAAATGTAAATTTTCAGCAAAATTAATCTCTACTCAAAGAGTAATTCCTCTTTGTTAGAAGAAGATATAGCATTTTTCATACAGCACAAAACACTTTGATTCCTGTTATAAATGTGAAGTGAAGCTATTCAGGCAAAGCCAGTCAGTACCTCCAGAATATAAAGTCACATCACAGAGCTTCAGAACATGCTTTGAAGGCAGGAACATTTGGAGCTTTACCCAGAACAGAACTGCATATACACAGCCTGTGACTCTCTTACTGAGAGACTAATGTTTCCATTCATCGAACATAGTAAAATATTGCAAAACACAAAATTATTAAGCAAATATAAAAAATATAAATTAATAATATGCAATTTCTTCATAGATAAAGCCTTCAATGACTATCCGAGCTAAAGGCGTGTCTCTTAAAAAAGAAGGCAAATCATATCAGCTAGTTTGTGTATACAATCCAGTACCAAATATAATTATTTTGATATAATTAAAAATCTGTGTATATGGTGAAATTTCCTAATACACATAGGGATGTAGAGAACTGCAATTCTGAAGAGTTAGTTTTACTCGTACATAATGAGATCAGATTGTTACATTGGACAAAATATGATTAACTTTGCTAGATTTACTTAACTAAGAAAACTACAGGATCATGTTAAATACATGCCTGCCTATAAAGAACTAAACTGTGAACTCACAGTAGTAGAGGTTCACTCTAAACTCCAAATTACTTTGCAATTGCAAGGGTCAAGTGATATCCTAGAATCATTACACTTTTGCCAAACTGTCTTGGCAACTTACTAATACAAACATGAAATACATTCACTTGACACAGTGACTGATGAAAATACTAATAGTATTCAGCTTGCTTACATGAAAAATTACTCCGTCTCTTTAGGCAAGCCAGAGTTTCTTTTATGAAACTGAGTGATCTCAAAGTTGTTTTACAGGTTACAATCTACATTAAAGGATCCCTTTACGTTTAAAACTACCCAAATTCCAAATACTATGTGAACAATAAAGAAAACTTGCCTCTTCCTGATATGTCTTATATGCTCCAAAATTGTTGCCACAATAATCTAATGTCTTGTTAGATGTAGGTGTCCTCCACAACTGCCTTCTGCTTCAATCCAATACTGTCAGCATCTCCTCACTAATCCTCAACCCACCCAGCTCACACCTTCCAGCTTTTGTTCAGTTTTCCTCCAAATAATTTTGGGCAGGAGTACCCAAATGTGTGCACAGATTGGCTAAATATTGAATATGGGACAAATTAACTTGATTTTTTTCAAGTTTGTCCTGCGGACCTTCCCTAGGCAGAAGGGTGGGGGGAGGGAGAAGTGGTGAGCAAAGCTCAGCAAACAACAGCTCTGCTGAACTGTTGCTTTTCCTGAAACTTGAAAAACAGACTAGTGACCACACAGGGAGGCAGAAAAAGAGTGAACATCTCATTTAATGAGAAAAATACAATACACAGCTTACAATTATCCAGGCCAACTCAAAGAAGCAGAAGAATTTCTAAGAATGATAAGCTGTATTTATTTTGCCGTTTGTGGTCAAAGCTACTTAACCCTGGTAACTTAATTTACATTTATTTCTTATCTGTGCTTATTTTTTTTTCTTCTCCTGCCTGAGCTTTTTTTCCCCTTTTAATTTTAAGGCACAGCAGGGTTCCTGTCCTGTTTCTAATAGCTCTCACTGACAAAAGAACACATGCCCATAATAAAATAGTGAAAAAATTATAAGCAGAAAGCAACCAAACCAAAACAAACCAGCACCAAAACACGCACAGATCTATCAGCTGGGGAATTCTCATCGACTTCATCTGTGGCTAGCTTTTTCTTTGGCAGATTCTGTTCCCTCAAAAACCACCAAGCTCGTCTAAAACGTGGCTAAGTATGTTCAGCAGTAATTTCACTTTCTGTTAGTTTTAATTGGCTAATAGCAGGATGTTTCCATAGAGAAGCAGGGAACTCTGCAGTGGTCCAAGGAATGATTGTTTCACTTGAGGAATTGGTCCAAGAAGAGTCAAGTTGAAGTCCCTAAGACAGGGGTGCTCCAAACAAATTGAAGCAAAAGGACAGTCTCTCATTATACCACAGGCAAGCATGACCCCTAAAAGAGCTCCTAGGTCAGCTGTGCTCCAGAAGAGAGGATTTCTCTACAAAGGAAGATTCTCTGCATTCTCTAGAAATGTTAAGTCCTGCTCTTGTGTTTATGCAGTACAATATAAAACCACGAAACAAACCAGAAAACACAGGGATCTACCAGGCCAGGGAGCAGCTCTGTGGAAAAGGGCCTGGGGGTGCTGGTGGACAAGCTCAGTCTGAGGGAAGAGGGGGCTGCTGCAGCAGAGAGCCAGCAGGATGCTGGGCTGCATCTGCAGGAGCATCACCAGCAGAAACAGAGATGTTGTTATCCCACTTCACTCAGCACTTGTCAGGCCACACCTGAAATTCTGTGTTCAGTTTTGGTCCCTGCTATACAAAAACGATGTGGACAGGCCGGAAAGCGTCCAGTGAAAGGCCACAACTGAGCAAAGGACTGGGCAGGCTGCCATACGATGAAAGACTGAGAGAACTGTACTTTTTTGAGAAAAGAAGGCTTTGGGGAGACCTTATCACCATGTTCCAGTACTTAAAGGGTGGCTACAAAGAAGATGGAGACTTCCTTTTTACAAGGAGTCACTTTGAAAAGAGAAGGGGAGATTCCAATTACAAGAGGAAAATTTTTCACAATGAGAACAATCAGCCATTGCAATCATCTCTCCAGGGAATAATTCCCCAACACTGGACAATTTTAAGATTCAGGTGGACAAAGTGCTAGGACATCTTGTCTAGACAGTGATTTTGCCAAGAAAGGCTGGACCAGATGATCCTCGAGGTCGCTTTCTACTCAGTGTTCTGCAATTCTATGAATACAGCTACAGTAGATCAAATAGTACAGTTTCTCTATTCTGCACCAGACTGCTATATATCCATACTACTCAAAGAGCTTGGAAGTTTATAATGCAGTGCTACAGACTGACACACACACACAAAAAATATGTTTGTAAGTGAAATGTATCTACCCTTCTTACAAACTCCATGGTGCATCATCTACATCAGCCATTTCTCAGTCAGCCATTATGAAAGCACCTGCACTTGAAATTCCATGTCAGCAACAAGCTGATAACACAAGAGGAAAGGAGTAATTTGTATTAATAAACAAAGTAATGGAGCTGATACAATGTGTGGCTATTGTTCTTTCGAGTTGCTTTGCGAACACCTACATAAATTAAATGCTCCTTTTTTCGTTATCAAATCTCCGAGGTTATGATGTGCTGTATTTTATTAGTTCAGCAGTTTCATTCAAATAGTAGCTATCTAACACGATCCTTGCAATTAGTACCTTATGTACATTCTTGAACCAAATTCCTCCTCTGGGATTTAAAGAAAACCCAGGGTCTCAGGAGTCTCTCTTGTAATTCAACTACACGCTACACTTTTACAGCTATGCAAATTAGCTGCAAGGGAAGCTGTGATGTACAGCAAAGCAAGAGATCTGAAAATTAAAATCCTGCAGGAGAGAAAATATTTAAAATTTCCTTTACATTTTTTCTTTTGTTTGGCTAATCCCTAAAGGCATTAGGGCAGCATGTTCCATCTTTAAAGTCCCTGTAGAATCATGTACTACTGAGCATAACTACAAATGTGATGCTTTGAGCAGCCAGATAATGGTTTTTAATTGGCTCATCATTGCAGCTTCAGCCCAAAAGCACAAAAATGAATTTAGAACCAATATTAACAGGTGATAATTAAATTATGGGGTCTGCATGCTTAATATATTGGAATAAGGCAGATGAGGCAACAAAGGCCATTAAGTTTAATAATGGAAATCAGTATCTACCTTAAGTACTATTTTATAGCACATTAGCAATGGTTGATTAGTGTTAAATCATAAAGTAAATTTTGTTTTCTTACTGAAGCTTTTTTTCACTTCTTTTTCTCTTTACCTGTGTATGTATTAGTGTGCACGCTAAACTAAGGATGCCCATTTAAACAATTGCAAATGAACAAAACACATAAAGAAACCAAATTAATTAATTAGTTGTGATGATTTGAGTATTTTGTTTCCTAAATAAGATATCTACTTGAATAAGCTATTTAATACTCCTTAGTATTAAAGCATACATAGACTGAATGAGTACACTGGGAAACTGTTTTGAATAAAACAGTACTAGTAAAAATATTCATCACTAAGTCAGCAAGGCCCATAACCCAGATTTCCCATTCTCTCTTGGGGAAGCAGAACTACCTGGGTGCACAGTTTTTACCACTGTAAGAAACAATGCCATGTATAGATTAACCCTGCACTTCATCAAATCAACAAAAATAAACGTTGATAAAGTCTCAACATCAACTCAATAAAAGAAAATGCTGGTTTATGGTTGGTTTTTGTTTATTTTATTTAATTTTTTAAATTTGCTTTTCCATGCCTTTACACCTCAGGAAAGAGGCAGGCTTTGATTTTCCCCATCTTCTTTACACAGACTCCACTATATGCCTTCTTCTCCACCTCCACTCTTTTCTCCATTCAATTTACCTTATCTACTGCAGCACTATCTCTTCAATCTTGCAGAATTCTGTGTTTCCAAATTAAAGTTTTCATTCTGCTTGCCTTTCTGCTGCTTGCCTTTTCTGCAGCCTATCGTGTCAACTTGTTCTTTCCCTTTACACCAGGCAGAGTGCTAGGGTTCCTTTTCCTACTCTTATGTCTGCCTCTTTGGCTTGGGCTCAGCAATCAGGTTCCTCTCTTTCTACTCACACTTGGTAAGTAAGAGCTATCAAGTGCTTTAGGAAGAAACTCAGTTTTTCTGTGAGACTTCTCCCCATTTGTGAAGCCTCTCAATTCCACTTCTCTCTTCCTGCTCAAGCTTAGTTTTGATCAGCATTTGCACCTTTCATGCTCTTGAGGATTTTGCCTGTTCAGCCTCCATCTGAAATAACCTTCTTCAAAACATAGCCATTCATGCTCTGTTACTTTCTTTTACTGCCTTTTAACTTTTTCTAACATCTTTCATCTGGATGGACGTATATGAATTCTGTGCCTCCCTATTAAAAAAAAAAAACAAAAAACCCCACCAAACCCATAAAAATGGTCCATGAATCTTTAGAGTGAAGCGGCCATAAAGTTAATACGAAGTTACCTATTCCTTCTAGTGAACCAGAGAACATACATAAATTAAGCCATGGAGGAGAAATATGGAGGTGTAACCACCTGTTTAGGCAGCTCTGCATGAAGCTATTCAGAAGCCTGGGTACCTGACTCTTTGAATAAAAGCACATACTGAGCTTGAAGAATTTAAATTATCTGCGGACCATGAACCACAAGGTTATCGCTGGCCCTCAGGGAATATATTCCATAACTCTTTTCAAAGGTGCATGGTTTATTAATACATACTTTTAATATCCTAACTACTGAAGTCAGGTTCCTTGTAAAATGCAGAAGCCAGAGGTAAGAAGGTGGAAATGGCACTTCAGAATATGAAAATCAAAGACTTGGAGAAATTGCCTACACGTGAAATGTGATCCGCAGAAACTCCATGTGACATCACTGCCACCCTACTGTTGTTAATGTCAAATTCCAATGGAGTACCATGAAGCAACGACGACTGTAAAAAGATTAGATAACTGAACTAAATAAACATTTTGGTTTTTCTTAAACCCCTAAACCAACAAAACCTCCCCAAAACCCCCAAGACACAAACTCATTTCATACTGGAAGTCAATTTTTATATCCAAACAATATGAAATTGTTGCAACATCTGGGATTTTCACCAAAGCCAAAGTAAAAGAAACACTTAATGTGCTTGATGAAGTTGTGGTGAAGGCTAAGGATTGAACAGATCTTTAATTAAAATTAAGTTTGTCAGTTGTATAAAAAATGTTAGATACACACATATGATTGTAACACATCCTCATGGCTCTAAGTCGTTACACTCACCCAATGAATTTTACAGCTAAGATTTTACTATATATGAGCCCAGTGATACTGCCTTATTTTAATGCACATCATCCCAAGAGAGTGCTCATAATATCCTGTTTTGTACCACCATTTATCATATTTATAACACATTTTTTGCAGACAATCTCTTTTAGATCTGTTTTAGAGATTTATTTTTTATTGATAATATTTCTTATATATCTGCATGTAATGCCACTTGATTTTACTATCATGAGTTCAACTTGATTTTATTATCATGAGTTCAACTTTACAGGCCTTAAAGGGAGAATAAAATGATAAGGAATATATTTCAATAATCTATAAAAATTATTAAAATGTATTCCCTATAAGTCATGGTACTACAGTTTTAACATCCAGTAACTCACAACCTACCGTGAATTGAAAGGAATGTCTTGCAATATCAGAAAACAGAATTTTCAGCTCTACTGATTTAAGCTTTTAGTGGCTCACAAAATATTGTCTCTTAGATCACTGAGTAAGGCAAAATAAGACAAAAGCTTTTCAGATTTTGTTTTCCTAAATGTGTATAGTGCAGGGGAAAATAAATTTCTATCTTGCAGGGTGATAATTCCACATAACAGTGAGTCCAAATCAAAATGAATAGAGACAAGAATGAAGATGAGGCAGGTAAACAGGCATTGTAAATGAAATTTATCTGATGGTTCCACAGTCTGTCACAAAAACTCCACTGTCAAACACACTGCGTATGCACAAAGCATATCCCATGTACTGAACATCCTTCAAAAACATGGTAATATTCCACACTGAGATGGTATTTTCATCCCACATGCAGAGAAATAGAGCAGAAAAAATTAATTCTAAAACGTATTTATGTATCTTTCAAAATGAAACAGTAAAAGCTTAGAAACAATGTTCATTAAAGAACCTTCAGCTACTGCTTAAGAAATTCCTTTGAACTTCCCGCAGTGCAGTGGAAAGGTCTTTCAATGAAACTGCTCTGCAGCCATTGTGCCATTCATACGCAGAGTACCTTACATACCACCGTGGTCTTTTGTGACCCTGTAAGAATTAACAGCATTATGGGTCCAGTAATACTTATGTGAAGTGACAGCAACACAGAACTCACTGAATTCTTCTGCAGTTTTCATTGATTTTGACAGCAGTGTCATCTATGCTACTGAGTGAGAAGCCTATCTAGTTGCCCCATGGCTTTTAAAACGCACTTTTATTCTGTGTAGAAGTCCTAAAGACACAAAAAGTGTTAAATCAGCATTGCCAAATCCAAGAACTCAAATAAAAATGATAAAGTAATAATAGGTATCCATTTATTTAACTTCATTACTAACTTTTAGACACACATTCTTTTGGTCTTCTCCGAAACCACAGGAATTAGACATCTTATTCTTCTCAAGCAAAGGCTGAGTTTTTTAACATGCATGCACATCTCCTAAAGCAATGCACATGCACACACACACACACACACACAAGAAGGATGAGAGTCCCAATAAAACTTCAAGACTTGTCAATATTTTCTATACATGCACACATCTTCTCCAAAGGGAAAGCGTATAATAAAGCTAAACAGTAGTAGAACTTTAAAAAAAAAAAAAAAAAAGTCAAAAAAACCAGGCCAGGAGCTGTAGCAAGCAAGATTAAATCAGTAACAAATCAAGTGTCAAATAATGTGAAGTGCTGTCAGTTCTGAAGTCCAGCAAATGTGGTTGCTCTCAAATGCTTTGGCAACAGTGTCTCAGGTTGTTCACAAATTCATCTAATTGAATGCATTCTTTGGGCTTGCTATTCAGAAAATATGTTTTTAATTCCGAGTCACATGTGGTGAAATGCCCCACCCAGAATTCCTGCTTCTTCTGTGTCTGGAGCCCACAAAAATGGAAAGAGCCTGGGCAGACCTCAGGTTGCATGGAGCTACCTGTGAGCAGAGGCAACATTTGGCCACCCATGAAAACAGAACGTGGGGTAATACAGCTGATTTTTCAGGGGACAAGAGTGCTCCCACAGCCCTTTAGTTCTGACTCTTGACTGCAGACTTGGCTTTAGAGGATCTTCCACGCAACACTGCACAGATTCCAGGGAGATCCCAAACCTCCCCCAGAGCCCTCCGGCAGCAAATGCTGGAGCCAATGGAACCTGGGAGGGAGAGTGAGCAACTACAAGGAGATGAAAGCAGCAAAGAGGAGAAGACCTGAAGGATATATTCAGATAAACAGTTTGCAGATGAAGCATCATAGAAGAGACTCAAGGACATGTCTCACTTGCTTTTTGTTTAATGCAAGGATCTTGCTGTACACTGCAAACCATTTCCTTTGAGCAGCTTGTTATTCAGCTATTAATAATCTGAAACTCAAATTCCTCTTCTATTATTGCCTAGTATTACTATTATTGATTTATATGACACTGCCAGACAGAAAATTTAACAGACAGAGCTGATTTCAATAGAAGTTTTTATCAGAATGACAGTATGTAATTATAAAATAAAATAGAAGTTTTAATTTTAAAATATTAAAGAAACGGAAAACGAAGTATTCGTATTTATGAAAACAAAGAAGACTGCAGTTATTACATCAAACCTTTAAAAATCATTACACTTTTAAGTTTAGAAATGGAGAATCCCTGGCAGCAAAATGTGTGAAGACAGAATGTTTATTTATTAGTGTTATTTTTAAAAGGATGTTCCAAGTCAAACTCGACAGCTTGTTTACAGTGGGGTCCTGCCCAAGGGTGGCTTAAAAGATATTAAACAGGCACACACCGAGAATATCATGTTACTGTACAAGATACAACTTTGCCTATGGCTTGATTTTACCGTGACTGCTTTAATGATTTCTTATTTATTTTTCAGGAAGCACTAATCTGTTTTACCTTACACTCCCTCTAAAAAGAAAAAGAAATGCAAGACAAAACTCTTCAGGTATACAAATATATCTAAAATATACACACTTACTTATATTTCTAGCTGAATCAACTAGTGGGGTGATACATAGAATCCATGTAAAATGTCTTCTGATGTTTGCAAATGTTGAATTTATTCATAGAACATTAGCTTTTTCATATCCCTAATAATTTCAATGAAAGCCAAGAATCTTTGCAGACTTCTCCATTTTCAAAATGCGTCTTAAAAGGATGGTGATTTCATTACAGAATAGTAAGCGTTTGGTAGTCCCTCCCACCATAAAGTTTTGGAGACAGCTTTGAGAAGGGATGAATTTCCTGCAGGCAGTGCTCTTGGTAACACCATTTAGGGGAGAGTTATCTCAGAAATATGGCAGCTGTTTCTTACACTAGGAACATCAAGTTGGAAACTGAGAGTGGGCTAAAGAGAAATTAGCATGACAAACCTGACATTTAATAATTACTTTAATTTACAAAAACATGTCTTCAAGGAATATTTAAGTAATCACACAAATATTTCCCCTATTTTCCAAATAAAGAGTTTTCTTAAGAGTTTTAACACTAATTCTCAATAGGAAAAAGAAAAAATACTTCACAGAAGACACCTCCCTGACTCCAGAGCCTCCAAGCTAAAGTGTCCTCAACTTCAGGTAATATTAGAGCTGCAAGTCCTTAGCCATGTTTAGCTGAGCAGCATTTGGCTGAGCAGAGCTTACTTAAGGTTGATTATTAAAACCTCAAGTGGAATGAAGTGAATACTTCATTCCAACACCAAGCCACATCTGCTTACTGAACCTTCAGACAGGACACAGGCAAAATACCTCCTAAAATATCAAGTTTAATATTAGTACCTTCTAATTTTTTGAGGTGTGGTTATGTGAAACCAAAATTCAATTCATGTAGATGATGTTACATGTGACATATGCCAGGTAATTTTTGTGTGTCCATATGGTGCACATAGCTACAGCATTCAAAATGGGTGTCTACAGGGGAGAAAAAGTGGAAAGGAAATCATATATCAGAACTTCTAAACTACCACACCAGATTTTCCTCTTTTACTGCTGCCCGTCTGGAAATAATAGATGTGATGTGCAACATAAACTCTTATAGGACATGAAAATAAAATATATATATGAAGCTAAAGACGGTGTAAATTATATTAAAAGACATACAACAAATGAATGCTGTTTATATAAGGAGTAAATTGAAAATTTTAAGACAAAATTTAGCCCTAAATTACTTTTTAATCAGCATCACTGACATAAATGGGAATACACAGGTATAAACTCAGACATAATCTAGCGCCTTGTAGCTATGTTTGGGTTTTTCATTTGAAGCAGAATCTAATTTGCAATATTAAAATAGCATTATCAGTCATTTATGTAACATAGCAACCAATTTACCACCCCTCCCACCCCAATAATAATGTTTACCAAAGAATTAGACAATCCAAGCTTAAAAAATGGGTTTTGCATTCTAGATCAATTTGTCAAGACAGTAATTTCTACTTTGACAATAACAAAGAGGTTTCCTGAATTACTGTTTAATGTTGGCATTTAGATGGAGCAATCTTTTACAGTGCACTGGAAGTTTACACTGAAAACATGGCCTGACATGCCTCCATTTCAATGGTATGCTGGCACTAGTTCTTGTTTTTTCCCCTGCTTTTTTTGTTCCTGCCTCCAGTTTGCTAGTACAGGGAATTGATCTAGTTCAAAAATAACCTTAATATGGTTTTTTTTTTACCCTGTAACTTGGCTTAGGTCCCTGATCTGGTTCGCTGCATGGCTGCACAAATACTTCTACCAACACAACCAAGGAGCTACAAGGGCTGTGTAAGCCTGAACTGCAGCCAAAACCAATTACATGTCAAACTATGGTCTACATTTGAGCAGACAATTTTAATGTACTAGATGTAAGGGATGTTGAGAGGTCTGTAAATGTTATGATTACCAGCTAGTTGATAACATTGATTTATGGTGGCTGCAGTGAGAAGAGTGTAACGGGTTAATTCAAGTGCTTTATTTAAAGGGGCTGGGTACAACAGCTTCATATGGGTCCACTCGAGAAAACAGATGCCACTGAGTTCTAAGTTTTACAACTGTAAATGCTTCATATATATGAACTTCTCAAGTCTGTGTGCGTTTCAACACAGACCATGCCAGAAGAACCCCAGGAACAAGGACTTGTACAAAGACTTTGAGAATGAATAAAAAGTCCAGACTTCAGAGACAATATTAGGAGGCTATTGGTGAACAGTGCAGTGCTGGAGAACAATGACACCTTTCCCACTGCCGTTTGCCTTTTCTTCCCCTGATCACTGTTCCAAACTGCTCTCCTTAATATTTGGTGGGCAAGAAGCCAGGAAAGAAAAATAACCCTTTACTAAACTAACAGAATCAAAACCAAAGAAACAAACAAACCTCCAAAACCAAAAAGCACACCCAATTGCAAGCTTATGCCTTACGAGCAGGTACCAAAGAATCCACACAAAAAGAGCTGGTTAATATTACTACCTACTCTCTTTCTGTCATTCACTTGTCTGACAAAAAAACATTGGGAAAGAAAGAAAGAAGACAAAGAAAATTACTTGTTCCTCACGATTTCTTCTGGTGTGTTACCTACTGTCGGGTCCAAAATGCTCTTAGGTCTAAATATGGAGGAGTTTCATAAAGATTAGTGTATATAGACTAGTTTACTTTTCAATTAGTGGTTAAATCATCAAGAGAACAAGTAATTTAGGCACTTGCTCTGTGAAATTACCTTTTGGATGTATCTTCCTTTTCATTTGTTCTAGAGAAAGACAAAAGCATAACCTACCCAAGGAAGGTTTTACACTAGTTCTACCCATCACCGTGTCACCATGTGCTCTGTTCTGGAGCAAATGTAGTCAGGTTAGAATCATATCACACTTAGCACTTAAAAGTCATCTTAGGGTCCCATAATAATCTTAGGGCCCAAAATAAGGAAAGGAATCATGGGCTCCTTCCCCTTGAAATGGGGAACAGCCTCTTCTCTGCAGAGAGAACAATGCACGGCTGCTCTGTGGATCTCAGGCACCGAGCAAGTCCATGCAGGTGGCTGTGAGCTGAGGGTGTGAAATTGCAGCGCTTGTACAACGCGAGGTGTCAGGAAATTTGCAAATTCACAGCCTCAGCTCCTGTGCCTGGGGCCCAGAGGCCTGTGAAGGCGGGAGGACACAGCCCTGTGCAAGGCGTGTCACCTCCCCAGCACGCTGTGTCACCTCTCCAGCACGGCGTGTCACCCCTCCAGCACGTTGTGCCACCTCTCCAGCACATTGTGTCACCTCTCCAGCACAGTGTGTCACCTCTCCAGCACGTGTCACCTCTCCAGCACTGGGGCAGGACCTGCTCGGGCCACAGCAGACGCTCCCACACTCCAGGTATTGTCAGCTGCAATTGCTCTGCTGCCCGCGGATGACAGCAGCGGATCCAAACAGAGCTCTTTCCTTTTATACATTCTTTCTGTAGTGGGCTTTTGAAAGATGGTATTTCCTTAATCTAAAATGATCAGAGGTAGTACATCTCTGTTAGTTTCAAACGTGAGAGCCAAGATTCATGACACCGTAGTTTAATGCTGCTCTTATCAGAAACCTGCAGAGATTAGAAACTGTAAGAAAAACATTGATGGACGTTTTCAGGCTTTCTGGATTAGCTTGGCATTAACTACCAGTGGCTTGCTTTCTTTGACAACTCCTTTATAATTGGGCACAGATGGATGAAAATACACTACAAACACAGTGAGATTTTCTTTAATCATTAATTTTCACTTAATTTGCCAGATGGCTTTGGTTTCTAGTGTACACTTAATTTGCTGTTATGTCATCTGCAGGGTAAGTTTTGCTTTTTTTTGTTAAAGTTTTATGTCTCCTGAAATCTTGATTTTGTTATTGTCTTCCAATCTCTTTCTAAAACCTAAAGAAGATTAATTAGTTTATTTAATTGTTTTACTTTTAAATTCTTGCACTTCAGTATTCCCTCTCAGAAACAAGGACTTTAACACTACCAATAAAGTTTTAATGCTTAAAGTTAAAATTTCCCAAGCTCGTGTGTAAAACATGACTGTAATGCTTGTTCATTTTTCATGAAAAAGGGGCATGTTCATTCACACATTTGCATCACTTTTCCGAGCTACTCTTCTCTCTGCCTCGTCTCACACTGTAATTGTTGATTTCACACCCCTTTGAGAAAGTATTTGAATGGAAAAATTAAATATTCTATTCAGAAAAAAAGTGTTTCTTAAACCTGCGCTTTAAGTACAGTTAGGAGTGACTTCAGAAATCATTTGTGTTTCATGTCAATTAATTTCTGAGGCTATGTTTATTCTTCAGGTATGCCAAGGTGCTCCTTTTCATCAAGTCCTTCTCTTTAACCAGGATGGTAAGATGCTATTGGTTTTTTGGTTATAAAAGGAGATGGCTATTCAGTATGTGGAAAACCTTTTTCTAATTTTGAGTTAGGTGTACTGGAGTTTCTTGTCTTTTTATAGCCCAGGATTTACTCTGAGCTCTGTTACCACACTTCCCCAAGGACAATGTTCTGTGAGAAATGCGTTGGGCACTAGGGAGGGCAGCATATCAAGAGCTTCTCATCATAGGTAAAAACAGCAGAATCTTTTAAGTGTCAAGTCTGTGATAAGCAAAAGGATTAAAGGCAATGCTAAATTCGAACCCGAGCAGTTTCCTGCCACGGGGTTCTTTGCATTTATACAACCTTGGTTTGTTCTTAGTGACTGTTCCTTCAATGAGGCACTGATGAGACTCTGACTGAAGGTCATGTTATGCTTTCTGCTGATGCACGGGATGTAACATTATGCTGAACTGATGAATGAAGGCAGAAAGAAGAATGGAGAAAGTGTTAAACGGATATGAAATGGAATATTCAGAAAACAGCCCCAGGCAATCAGAAGAGGGCAGGGATGAGTGAACAAAAGAACAAGGTTATCTACTCTCATATGTTAAAAATTCTCAGAGGGCTCTGTGTCAACCTTTAAAAAAACAAACCAGAACAATGCAGCAACAGAAACAAGAAAGGAAGAAAGGAAAAAAAAAAAAAATCCCCATTTCTTTCCTGTCTGGAAATGTTACTTTATCTTCCGTTGCAGCAATGGATGCTTTTACAAGAACAAAAGGGAATGAACAGGAGGTATAATTAGACTTTCCAACACTTAAACAGTTACAAAACTATTTTTTTTCCCCTGGAGAAAGATGATTCAAGTTTCTTAGTACATGGTATTTAACTCAAATAATACAGGGAGCAATGCAACTACAGCAAAGGCTGAGAGCCAAGATTCTTTTCACATAAAACTGGTAGGCAAAGTCATTTTGTAGAGCAGTTTGCCTGCTTAGGGATACAGGCAGCTCTCAAAGTGAAGAAGCAATCTGAACAATATCAAAACATCGAGTGTGCATTTCCATTGAGATTCCCAAGACTTCTACTGAAAATTCCCTCTTGATGTGCACTCATATTTACAATAAGAAAACAAACTCTCCTTTGATGAGTTAGAATAACAGCTATGAATACAAGTTTCTACTGATTTTCACACAATTCCTATTTTTTCCAGTTTCTTTTTGACAAAAATTAAAATCACACCAAGAAAACACTCCTAATACAACTACTATTAAAATTCCAGTAAAGTGCTTCAGATCTTCAAATTAATGCTTCTGTAAAATTTAAATTATACATCAGAAGTTTCCAAATGCTATGAAGAAAAAAAAAAGGAAAAAGAAAAACACTTGTATGTAGAATCCAAATGGTACAGGCAGCTATATCAGTTGTACTACTCAAACCATGTCCTGCAGAAAACACACTGGATCCTGTTGAAATCAATGGAAGCTCCACATGCAGAGCTGAGAAGGGGTTTTGGCATCACACTGCAGCTGATAGCAAATGTTTATGTCATGTTAGTCCCATCTGATACATTCATGGCAGATATAGATTTCAAGGTAGGTATAAATCAAGAATAATGAGAACTAGGTGTGACACTTCAAAGAAGGGGATTAATATATATAAGAAATGCACAACTGAAATTAAGTAGTTTGGCCTTTCTTTTTAATGAAGAGAGAAAATTTAAGGCTCAGCAAACTAAACAGAATTTTTATTTGACTAATATTAGCTTTAAATGGAATGTGTTGTTAGCAATGGCATTTAAGAAAAGGGAAAAAACAGAGTTAGTGAGGCTTAAAAACAGCAAGGGAGTAGAATATGTTCCAGTAAGAAAGCATATGAATCACAGAGAACTGCTTTCTGTTATAGCAACAAGATCAATTAGATCTGCAACAGCTGAAAACCATTAACTGCTGTTGGCTGCTGTTAACGTAATGGGTTTTTTTCTGCTCCTTATTCTGGTGTCAGTTTATCACTTTACTACCCAAACAGTTCTGCCTGAAGCCCTGGTAATCTTAAATATAGAATTGTTAGGAACAAAAGAAAATCTCCCAGCATACAAATTGAAGTATTAAATATTACTAACCTTTTTATAGATTAAACACAGCTTCAGCTGCCAAAATTGTTCAGTACAGTGTCAGAGATGTCTTTGTTTTATGTTTCCATTTTTTTTTTATTTTGTGAGAGGTAGAGACAGTCGCCTAATGTTAGTCAATTTAATGAATTTCTGGCCAGCCATGTAAGTGGGAAAAATTGGGGCAAGAAAGGCTTCCATGGAGCAACCAGCAACAGCGCTTCTTTCTTCTCCTACTTTATGGAAAACAACAAAAATTAATTTAGTCAGACCCCTATTCTTCTCACTGTCTCAGGGTTCCTGCACTGCGACATCATGGTCCTCGCTGTCCACAAAATTCTGTACCACCTGGCCTTGGTCCTTTCCCCTTTCAAATTAGCAACACGTCACCTTCTCCAAAACCATGCAGTCTTTCTACAGATTTTATCTCCAGCACAATATTCCTGATTTTGAGAAGAAAAAAATGGTATGTCTTTTACTATATTTTTGTTTAAATATTCATAGCATAACACTCAAAGTGACAGGCGGTCTTCTAGATGAGGTTTGTTTTCTTCTGCTCATTAATGGCTCAACCTCAGGCAGCATTATTTCTGTAAGTTGTCAACTCGGTTTTCTCAGCTCAGTGCTATTCCCTTTTTTCATCATCTTGGTGGCTGCTTTTACAGGCTTTCAAATTGTTGAGTGGGAAATATCAGGAACACCACTGCTTACACCCCGGGCTAAATTAATGCCTCTTGTATGAGGAGCCATGTAAGCACGTGTTAGATTTTCTTTTTTGTAGTGGGTGGTAGGGGAAATGAAATGCCAACACTGATTTATGTTCTCAGGGTTCAACTGAGAGATAAGCCTGTCTGCTTCAAACAATGAGGAGTGGTTAAGAGATCCGTAAGATAGTACTAAACCAATGAGAAACATTTGCACAAGACATTCAGACACTAGGTTGACCTAGCCAGGGTCTGTGAAGTAAAGCAGACCCCAGCTTTGATGAAGAGTTGGTGCTAATGGTTGTGTCTGCTGGAACTTCACCATTTAGATTCCTACACTGCCTGCAGTTTTAGAGTAAGTCACCAGCAGTTTGCACAGACCTCTGGTGGCCAGAACCAGTGTGCTTGCATGACTGCCTGCAAAAGGGTCAAGTTTAACACCCCTCTCTCTGTCCTCAGCATGGTTATATCATGACCCTCACTGACTGGAGGGGCTGTTTTCTTTATCACTTTAATCAAAATTCTCTTCTTCCTATCCTTGTGCTTAGGACACAGGCCCCTCTGTGGCTAGGATGGGACTGAGAAGTACAAACATATGAGGTGTGCTTTCAAACCCTTAATACATATGTATTTAAAGCAATATCCCACACAGCCTCTCCTCCACTGCATCACCTGCCTGCTTGGCATCATCAGAATATCTGAGCACCTATAACTCAGCAGAAATTGCATGAAATTATAGGAAATCATGTTGCCAAGAGCCACCTGTAAGCAAAAAGAGGAAACTGGTGATGAAAGACTCCATCTTACCCTTTTGTGCATATATGACATATAAATAATAAGATAAATTGCAATATTTCATAATAATTTATATAGCTTCTTTAGTTGTCCTAACTTACATTCAAACTTACAATGCTATAGCCTTACAATTCAAACCCATTTAGTATTTGCCCGTGTCTTAGAAAGGAAAACACTTAGAGAGAAGTCCCTGTGCAGCTGAGGGAATGGGGTGGAGGGCAGACAAGGTGTAGATGGACAATAATGCCTAAGGATCAGTTAAATAGCAAATTCTGTTTTTACCTCAGATATACAGTTGTGTTAATTATGAAGTGTACTTTTACAATAGCCAGCCTGCAGTGTGAGCAATGTTATGTTTTGTTTTTCTGCACGAGATGGATTTTTTATAAAAACAGGAAAGTGCTTCAAAACTTTTAACATTTATCTCTCAGAACTAAGTGCACAAGCCAGTCCTGTAAAGAGGGACCTGTTCTTTCTCTTTTCTTCCTTTCTGTTACCAAGATCAGAATAAAAGATTGAATAAGGGCTATGAAGGGTAAAGGGTGTTGATGGGAAAACGTATGAAGAGCAGCTGAAGTGACTTGGTCTGTTCAGCCTGGAGGAGACTGAGGGGAGACCTCACTGCAGTTAGGACTTCCTCATGAGGGGAAGAGGAAGGGTAGGCACTGATCTTTTTTCTCTGGTGACCAGTGACAGGACCCAAGGGAATGGCCTGAAGCTGAGTCAGGGGAGGTTTAGGTTGGATGTTAGGAAATGATTCTTCACCCAGAGGGTGGTTGAGCACTGGAATGGGCTCCCCAGGGAAGTGGTCACAGCACCAGCCTGACAGAGTTCAAGAAGCATTTGGACAACATTCTCAGGCACATGGGGTGACTCTTGGAGCTGCCTGGTGGAAGGCCAGAAGTTAGATTCAGTGATCCTTGTGGGTTCTTTCCAACGCAAGATATTCTCTAATTCCATGAAGAATTTTGTTTGGTAAAAGCTATTTTAAGATTTACACTGGTTTAGCAAAATACTTCTCAAGTCAAATATTTTGAAAGCATCTTGTTTGTGAAGCAGAGTGCAAGAAAGAAATAAAGCAGGTGCAAACAAAAAGCATTTTCTCAGGAGAGAGTGTTTGAATTCAAGTCCTGACCTTAATCTGCCTGGCAGCTCATGGACTAATGCTGCCCAAGTTAGAGAGTGGTGATGACTGTAGATTGCTCTCAGTACAAGGAAAAGGACATTACAATGCTATTATGGACTTTTTACCCCCCTTCCAGCCTCAGAGAACATCCTCAGATTGACTAATCTGGTAAACTACACAACTTGATCAGCTATTTTATATGACCACTAGATTAGGGTAAAACCAGGACTGCTTTGGAACTTGCCGAGTTGGAATCCTTCCACATACAGCCTTTCAAGGGCTGAAACAAACTGTGCTGCCAAGATAACAACAGTGTAGCCTGAATAATAAGAAAGTATTTTGGACATGAATTTCATTTCAAGTTCATAATTAAGCTTTAATGAAAGTTACTCTTCGGGGAGAAATCCAGGCTTTGGGCCACTACAGTGCTGCCCTACCTCTGGGCAAAGTTTTATATCACTGTATTCTTAGCTTACAGCATTGATACAGGGCCTGATAATAATCTGTACTGCACATAAAAGAAAGAATTCACATTCACATCTTTGCTAACTGTAGATGTAACCAGCAATTTCTGCTAGAAATTTGTATGGGATGCCATTAAGGGAAAGTTATCTTATGTTTGCCACTTTAAAAAATCTTGTATCTTCCCCCTAAAGCAGACAGCTTT
Source organism: Daphoenositta chrysoptera (assembly GCA_013397915.1). Classification (NCBI taxonomy): domain Eukaryota; kingdom Metazoa; phylum Chordata; class Aves; order Passeriformes; genus Daphoenositta; species Daphoenositta chrysoptera. Next base: position 594,014 of record VZRO01000464.1, on the reverse strand, counting down.
TACTCTGAATGACATGTCAAATTTTACATTCCAATAGCAAAGAACTTATAAAAAGGCAGTAGAATCCACTGTGAGAAACATAATAAAAAGAATTTTTTTTAAATGAAGGAAGGGAGAATTGGTTCATTTGATTAAATGGAGCACTTGGGGACATGGTACTTGGATTTATCACTCTTTGGCAATGGTAATTTTGCCATCCTATCTAGAAGAGCAGAGCAAAGGATCTACACAACAAGTAAAATTTCTCTCCTTGCATCCAAAAGATTATAATGTGAAAGTAAAAAGAGACAAGCTTGTTGAGGAAGGGAGAAATTATAACTTAACAAGGAGGCAGCTCACAGCTGTCACTCAGGAACCAGACTGGAAAATGTTCTGGTATATTATCATTTTCTAAAAGGTTTATTTTTGTAAAACTGAGAGTAATCTCAATGTCTAAAACACCAGATACCAACACCAGAAATAAAGGATTAAACAACAGTTAAAGTATGGCACCTAAATAAATACCATTTTCAGAAGTAAATTCACCTTGTTACATTCATCTACTTCTATGTTTGAAATCTATGCTTCAGATTTAAATGTAAACGGGTTAAGCACAATGCTGAAGCCCTTCTAAGCATTTATAGGAAAGATATCTTGGCTTTCAGCATATTTATAGGATTTGAAAAGTCACCTGCAATTATGAAAGTTTTTCTAAGCCGTACTGTGAGACAGTTGTGTGAAATACCTTCATTCATAACAATGGAACTTTTATTTCAAAACTTGACAGTATTATTTAGTTTTAGTATCTACTTCAGGAAGTACCTTGTGTTAAAAAAACCCTGTGGACTTCACAAAATATCACCTGGCACTTCTCTCCTTCTGTAAAAGAAATACTGTGCCAAGAGTGTCCTTACGAATTCCCTCCTTTGCCTGTTAGACAGGCAGGAGGATTTCTTGCAGTTAAGGATCAGGGGGCGTGGGAGGGCCCTGTTGTGAACACTGTCTCTTCTGTGAGATGAAGCTTTTTTGAAGAGAAAGGTTTTGCAGATGTTTTCTCTAACCTAATGTAGTCAGTCAGGGACGGTTTTTTTGCATGGACAGTGTGTTGGTGGAGAATCTTCATCCCCACTTCTCAGATGCTTTTTCTTGAAAGTTGTCTGAGTAAAAATGAAAAATTTCACTGTTGATCACTTTATTAAAGCTGCCATCTGAAATAAAGTATATGCATACTTGCAAGGCTACAGGTTTAAAGAGAGAAAGCTGTAAGGAGAGAAAGGAAAGTGCTTTTTGCCTTGGAGCTTACACCAGTGTCTTGGATGGGATACAGCACCTCATCAGCAAGGGAGCTGCTTCCACACAGTCTTAACTGCTTCCCAAAACCAAGACGTTTTGCCATTGGAGCTATGCCTGGTGGTGGCACAGTATTTTCCACCTTATGACTTAAACTATGACAGTGGCAGGCAAAACTTGCAAGTATAAATCAGCCTGAGTCCCATGAATGAGATCAAAGTAATGTCTTCTTTTTTCACTCTTTTTTTTTTTTAATTAAAAAAAAAAATTGGCTCAAACGCTTTGTTCTAATAGTAATAGTCATCAGAAAAGCAGAATAGCCTGATGATTACTCTGTTTTTTAACAGATGACTCATCCTTTGATGAATCTTGAGGGAAAAGAGCACTGGGTTTCTTGTCTTTCCTGGAGTAGCTTCAGGCCTTTGTGAGTCAAGCCTCGTGCACTGAGAAAGACAAATCTACAGTGTTTACCACTGTGTTAGTAATGAGAGTACTGTGCATCAGCTAGCACACATTCCTTCTTGAATCATGTATTTAAAACATATTACTTCAGCAAACATTAGATAATTAGCAGCATTTAATTGTAGTTTAATTTCTTACCTTTTCCTGTAACTTTTAAAATGCTATCAGAAAAAAAAGTGGTTTCAGTGCTTCAGAATTGTTCCATATCGCATCAATCCACCAAACAGATCTGTCAGAAACCCAGTCAAAACGTTTTACAATTTCCTCACTGGGCTACAAAAGGGTTAAATAGCCAAGCTAAAAAGCCTTTAATGAAAATGCTACAATGACTTCACAGTAGTTCCACAACAAACGTAGATATTTATAGATTTTCTGGGCACTAAGAGCACAACAGAAAGTTGGCCCAGGTGACAGGTTTGGTTTGAGAGGACAGCTCAGTGGGCACACAACACAGAACAGAACTGCACTGCCGCTCTCTCGGCAAAGCCCACACGGGCTCGGATGTGGTTATTAAGTACAAGGGAACCCAGCTTTTTACAGCGAGGAGCTGCTTGGACTAATGAGGCTCTGACATATGCAAACCACTTTTGTGATTCAGTTCCGTAACAAAAATGTTCCTTTTAAGATGTGTGCTACATGCATGATCACAGCAAAACAGATGCACGAGACGAAAGCGAGAAAATGAGGGGAAAAAAGCTTCCTCGGTCATTTTAAGTTCCTACCATTGCATTTGATTTTCAGCCTCAATACCTTCAAGATTCCCAAGTCCTTTTTTCTGTTATGCTTTACACCAATCTACTAAATTATTGAAATTTAATTATATTGAGTGCATATTTCGGTTGTAGTAGAATCTTTCCACATATTTGCATGTACTAGTGACCACTAAAGTCTGCTATATTCTTGTAGAATTTTTCTTGTAGAATATTTCAGTTCCTACTTTGTTTGCTTGCCAACTCACTTCTTAAAGATGACAAATTAAAAAATAGAAGCCACAACCATAAATCTGTTAGGATCTTATTGTTATCTAAGCTTTAAAACCAGACAGAGAAGTATTTGAAAATGTTTTTTTACATGAAATATTATTGGAAGAAAATCTATATGGCTTCCACTGTTCTAGCATCACTGCATATGAAAAATTTCAGGAAATTTATCTTTACAACCACCCTGCAAGATAAGAAAACATACTATTCCTATTTTACACATAGGCAATTAAAACACACAAAGACTAAGTAACAGGCCATATTATAAAAGAATGTGGAACTGAACTTTCCTCTTCCAAATCACACAACCCTAATTGCTTCCTTGACTGGAGATAAATAGCAGGCAGCCTACCCAAAGGTGTGCATTAGTGTTTAACTGTAGAAATCACATTTCACACAGATTTAACAACTCTTCAACTATGTTTCCCCAACAACTTAACTCACTCCTGACAATAACCCAAACCTATAAATAAAGCCAACCAAAACTACCTCAACTATGAATCAAAGGTACAAACTGATCACATAAGAACTCAAGGAAGATGTTAGCCTTTCCATATAATAACTTAAAACAAGGACGTTAGCCTTTCTAAATGATTGAATTTGGGAGTTCAAGTTCAGAAGATGTCCTTTGCTTATTCACCTCAAAAATGGTGTATGTAAATGAAATATGTAAATATTTCACTTGCTACCATCCAGTTTATCAGTTATCTATGTTGTTCTGTAAGAATAACCCCTGTTGGTCATTACCACTCCACCAATCACTTGTGTGAGTCATACACAGTGCAAGTAATTTTATTCCTATCAGTTTACTGATTAAAATACTATGCAGTAGAGAGTGAAGAACTGACTCCTACAGGATCCCAATAGAAAATGTGCCTGGTTTACAGGTGTATTGACATCCCTTTGTTTGCCAATTTCTAATTCAGTTAGAAAGCCAGATTGATCTTGTAACATTATTTTTATATAAAAATGTTAGACAGTGCTATGTCAATCCTTACAGAATTCTGCATATCTCATAGTAACAATATTAGCTTTCATCAGCCAACGTTTTAATCTAATAAAGATGGATGCACAGTTAAATAAATATGGATTGGCATTACACCTCTCTCCTTTATTTCTGTATCAATGGAGATCTGCACTGCATTAGTTCACCTACAAATGATGTCAAGGACAGGTTATAATCACATCCATAATTTTTGTTAACTTTGCTTATAGACAAGAGTAAGATATTGAATTCCAGTTAAATTAAAAAGAAGGGGAAAAGACTAAGAACTTAGGTTGGCTTCTAATTCTGACCTGGTTTCCACGTTTCTCCAGGAATTTATGACATGCCTCACACAAGGACAAGAGGGCAAGGTTTTAGTTGTTACTAAAGTAATTTCAGATGCTGTATTTGCCAAAATGGTGCAAGGAATTGTCTTAAGAGGGGGGGAAGAAAGAAGAAAGGGGAGGAGTACAGGGGAAAGAGGGAGGACAACAACTTATTTTAAATTCTCTCTTCCCATGGAAGCAGAAACACCTCTAAGGTCGGGCTTCAGGAGTTTCGGCTGTAGGCTGGCTGGTCTCACCACCTGTGACCTTGCAGAGCACTCCCATGGCATTAACATTAAAAGTGTGCTAAAGCAGAGCAATTTCAAATGACTGGAACTCATATGTGCATTTACTCATGTTAAGTGAATACAAAGTCTTTTTCTCAAACTTGTTAATCTCAGATGTGAATCTTATTTCCCCACCTTTTTGAATATGGTTTCTAAATCAAGATTCATGTAGGAAGCAAGTACTGTATTTGCAATGTATTTTAATTCTCCACATTCTGGTATGTACAATTCCCAGTTACGTCTTGGTTGCACCCAGGCCATGGAAGAGAAGACCCAGCTGCATATTCCAGAACAACTCTGTAGAAAAATAAGGTAACACCTTGAAGAAACTTAAGACTGCCTTTAAATTGGCCACGTGTGCAAAACACAGAGGATCTACAAACTCCTCTATGCAGGAGGAATAATCAGGTCTAGTTGTGTTAGAAGAAAAAGAAAATACTTACAAGGATATGATTATAAGGAATGTGAGCAGATTGTCGTCTTTCATTCAGAGTCTTATCATGGAAAAGAGGATATACCAGATGTAAAGTCGATTTGGCTAGACTTAGACTGGCTGAATGAATATAAGCCACCATTTCAGTTTATTTAATTAAAAAAGCCAGTCAAAGTGCTGCTTTCAGCTACCTATTAATATTGAAAGGATCTTCTGGTTATTACAGTTATACTCCAAAATGTCTTCATAGCAGTACAACTATACTAAATCGTATGCATTGCTGAACAAAAAGAATGATGACTAAACAATTTTTTAAAGACTTTACAGTGCAAAAAGATCATTAATAACACTAGACTAAAAAATAACCAACTTATCCTTCCATTATATTTTCACCCAAATGTATCTGAAAAAATTACTTCAGACTAATAGGAAAGAAATATTTCCTTTAGAAATAAACTCTCCCTGATCCTCTCTCTTCCCTCCTACCCTGGTTGAGAACATCTTTTTACTCCATATAGCAAGTCCTAATAAAATTATTAACCAAAGAGTAAAAAAATCTGGAAACACTATTTTAATTACGTTCTAACAAAAATAATGACAGCATTAAATTTAACCTTACACAATTAAAAAGGACTGACTGTTCTTTAATTTGAGGGATCAGAGATCAAAACCGGGAACAACAAAAGTCAAATTCTAGCAGAATTATGTTTCTCATATTACACCATCTATTCTGTAATACCTTGAGCTCCTGCTACTTATTTCATTACGTCCTTCTGCCATTTGTTCATACTTTATTTACAGTGATATTAAAATGGGTATAAAAAGCTAGAATAGTTCCAAAATAGAGGTTGATAAACACTGTTGCAAAGTGTTGCACTGGTGTAAGTCAGACTTTTTGCATTACAAGTTGGTATTAGCCTCCAGTTTTGAAAACTTGTACACACTGTGAAAACTGAAGAGGACTAAGTAGAGTGTGCAAAGTTAAGCAAGGCGCCTAAGTTTTTGTAGGTTTACAATCTTATTATTACATTAGGTGGGGTTTGCTCATTTCTAAGGACCAGAGGGTTACTACAAACTCAGTTTTGGCTTTCTCCAGATGACATTTGCTATAATGAGATAGCCATAATGTTCCTTTTCATCACACCAAAACATGAGTTTGGGGGTCTTTTCAGAGAGAGACAGAGAGAGAGAGAGAGAAGTGAGTATTATTTCAGCTAATTATTATTATCTAATCAAAAAGGAAATTCCCAGGCTATTTGCCATTTACATTATAAGCAGATTGCTCTGTGGAGAGAAAAACTGACAATCATTCAATATTCTCGTAATAATACTGTAAATATCTGTTTGATAACAGCAATAATCTCATTTGTTCAATTTATAACCAATCGATAGCAATAATTTAATATTTTGCAGTAAGGAATTCTATTAAGAAAGCGCCGTTTTGTGCAGGATGACAAAGGCTATCTGTTCACAAATTAATGCTTTGCTTCAGAATTAAACATCAAGAGTTGTCCTCCAAACAAGGACAGATTTGATGGGGAGGCTGAGGGGACTACAACGCAGCCCATGGGCTCTAGGCAATTTCCCCATCTGTATTACAGATGCATCTAGCCCTGTCCAACCCCAAACACTCTGAAAAAAAAAAAGTAAAACACTGAGCTAAGTGACTTTGAACTTGTTTGCTTATTACAGGTGCTACAAAACCTCACAATTTCTAAAGTAAGTTATTCTCAGCAGAGAGCAGAATGAGCCAAGAATGGAGTAAAATCCATCTAATTTAGTAACTATAGAACTGTGAAGAACTTAGAAAGGCCTTCAAAATATATTTCACATTTTCATTGGACTGAAAGGACTCGATTTGACTGTGTATTAGGTTTGAGTGGTACAGTTTCGGCAGTGGGGGGCTACAGGGTTCTGTGAGAAGCTGCAAGAAGCTTCCCCACATCTGACGGTGCCAATGCCAGCTGGCTCCAGGACAGAGCTGCTGCTGGCCAAGGCTGAGCCCATCACGATGGTGGTAGTGCCTCTGGGACAACACACTTAAGAAGGGCTCCACGCTGAAGCAGGGGGACACCGTGAAGAGTTCTCCCACTGAGGAGGAAGGACTGGCACAGACAACGTGTGATGAAATGAATGTAGCCCCAATTCCCTGTTCCTCCACACCACTGCGGGAAGGAGGCAGAGAAAATTAGGAGTGAAGCTGAGCTCAGGAAGAACAGAGGGGTGGGTGGAAGGTGTTTTTAATATGTGGTTCAGTTTCTCATTGCCCTACTCTGATCTGATTGGTAATAAATTCAATTAATTTCCCCCAGTTGAGTCTGTTTTGCCCATGATGGTAATTGGTGAGTGATCTCTCCCTGTTCTTTGTTATATTTTGTTTCCCTGGTCCAGTTGAGGAGGTAAGTGATAGAGCAGCTTGGTGGGGATCTGGCATCCAGCCAGGTTCAATCCACCACAGACTGTTTATACATTGCTGCTTATAGTGATAATTTTCAATATATCATCACAGCATCTAACAAACACAAAGAAAAACTATTTTCTTCATATATTTGCACTGGCAAAACACTTAAATACATTATCTGAAGCAAGCTATTACTTAAGCATTAAACTAATGAGACAGTCAAAATACTGGAAAATTATAATCTCATCACAAATCAGATCATAATGTATCTCAGCTAATTAGCAGAAGAAAAGCAGTAATAAATTACTTGTGTTTTTTGTTGGCTACTAAATCGGCTTTCAACATATTTTAAACAGTACTAAATATGAAACCACTCCTTCTTACTAACAAAGAGTTGTTAAAATATCAAATTTCTACTGTCTTTAAGTGTTGTTTTTTGGAAAGCCCTATAGAAAATAACAAAACTTTTTCTGTAGGGGAAGCAATGGATGTTTTCAGAACATATAGCATTAGCAGCGTTTCTCTAACATACCTAAAAATATGTGCTGATATATAATGGCAGAAGACATAAAGACACTACAGATAGCACTTCCCAAGCACTTCAAGCCCAAACTCCCCAAGGTCCCCAAGGCATCATGAATATTCACTCAAAGTTCAGGTCTAGGACAAGGCTGGTAGCTTGACTATTCCCAGAGGAGGGACTGTGTTTCTCATACCTCCCCATACTGTGGGTTCTCAAATCAAATTATGACTGAACTTCTGCTCAGTCCAACATCTGGAGATAATCCAGGGAGTTCACTTTCACCAGCTGTCCTGTGGAAGCATTTGTCTCATTCCATGGCTGTGGATCAGTGCGATGACCTGATTACCTCCTTGTTATTCGATAATACAAATTTCCAGCCTTCCATTCTCATTTACTGCTTTTTACGTGATGGTGCAGAAAATGAGGCAGTAGTCTCTCAGGAGTTAAATAACCAGAGCAGGACTGCTGCTTTTGGTGACACTCACCCACTGAAGAACTGCACTGCTACAGACGAAAGCACTAAGCAGCACCTTTTGGTGAATTCAGGGAAGGTGAATGAACAGCAGTTAATGTTAATCCCGATGCTGGGAACAAAAGTATCTGTGAATTTTATTCACTCTACAGGGTAAATAAGCAGGTCAGTGACACATACTTCTTACACAGACAAAATATCGTTTGTTTGAGGACCAGAATGTTCAGGGGAAGGACGTTAGTGTCTTTAAAAACCAAGTGAAAGTGGTTGTGGTAGAGAAAGAACAAGAGAAAATGTTATCATGCTGCATCACTGTCACTTCTTTTGCTGTTCAGCTTCACGTTGTTTTTCACGGGAGCAAATGCCACACCGAGCTGCACTCAGGAAAGTCCCTAACCTATGAATATCCCTGCGTCAGGACAAACAGAGACTGGTGAGAGAAGGACAAAGATGATGACTATTATTTTTAAGTAAAGGGAATGGAAGCATTTCACAAGTTGAGTCAGAGCACTGACACACTTTCCAATGCAGGCATGCTCCCTCCCCCACCACTTTCTACACAGACTCATTCACAAAACAACAACAAATAAGTCAAAGGCAAACCCAGAAAACTGCTCAGTTATCAATTCAGAGTTGCAACTGCTTCCTGACATCAATTAAAATAGCCAGACTTGCCACCCTCATCTCTGTTAGTTTGGGTCTCCCTCCCCCGTGCAACAATCTTCCCTTAATTTGCTTTCTTTTCAGTCACTTCTACTCCAAGCATCCCCGAAAGTCTCCAAACTGGGTTTATTTTCCTTTTCTTCTTGGAACAGAGCTGATACGCCCCAGAAGACTTTATTTGCATCTGTAAACCACAAAGACCCTTCAAAGGGTCAGCAGCGGATGGGGAATGAATGGTGGTTGGGGAACTCGGAAGAGGTGAGCGGTGCTGAAAGCAGAGAAGCCATCGGAACAGATGATTCAACAACATCGGAGAAAATACTTATTTTAGGCTTTTAAGCTGTGCTGAAGGGGTACGGCTGCCCCCTGCAAAGGAGTTCCCTGGGGAACAGCTCATGGTACTAGCAGTGGGGAACACGAAGGCAGGGGAAGTATGAGCTCAGATGCGGAGACAATGAGCGCAGGGCTCCGTGCAGAGCGAGTCACCCAGCCCGCGGGACAGAGGAAACCGATCGCTCCCTGAATCTGCATCTTCTGCTGACTATCCAACTAGTGGCACTTGGCAGCGGGGAAAGCAGCTGCTCACTCCGTCTAACAGCTCGTGGGATGGTGCTGGGAAATGGCAGTAAAACAGAGGGTCGGGGGAGATGACATTTGGTGACAAGCAGAGAAGGAAATAGTACAACAAGATACTTAAAGGAATTAATTTGACTTTGAATAAATAATAGGGAACGGGATCAGAGTATTCCAATAACACTGAAGTTCTGCTACAGCAAAGGCAATTTTCTCAAACTTGTGGGCCACTCATGATTTTTCTTGTAAGAGTTATTTTTTACATTTATGTGCCAGTAAGTGTAGTTTTCTCATAACAAAGTCCTATCTAACATTTAATAGAAAGAAGAGAGCGATTTTGAAAAAAAACATTTTGGTTTGGGGTTTTTTTCTCCACAAAGTTATTAGATTTTAGGTAGTAAAATTACATGCAAACTAATTGGCAAAAGGTCCCCAATATGTATTTCCCAGCGTTATTACTTTTACATTTAGTGTGTTAGCACTAAAGGTTCTGCATGGAGGAATCCCTTTCCTGATGAGCACTGGTGTCCTGTCCTGCCTTGAAAACCTAAAGAGCTATTATTCTTATGGAAGGCAAGTAACACACCAGAACATGGAATTAAGTGATGCACCAAATATTACATTGGTTTCACTATTATTTAATCAGAGCCAATGGTTTGAGACTAAGATATTTTACTAGAACGTGCTTTCAGTTTGTCTTACAGTCTGGTGTTTAGGAATGTCTTTTCTGAGCAGTGTCTCTCATCCCTCTCTAGCCCCAAAAGGATTTGGGGTGAAAAAAAAGAGGGAAAAAGTAATTTTTACTGTATTCTGGTTGGTTTTACTACTATCTTCTCAAAAAATAAAAGGATACTACGTAAAGCAGCATACAAGTTTTCAATTACACTAACCAAACAAATCTGATGCAGATAGCTGAGCCACCAAAGCTCGTCCTAGATGATGAGAATCAGGCTGGCTGATTCTGAGTCTGAGAACCAGCCTCCTCTGGAGCTGACCTGCCACCTCCAGCTGCCTGCAGAGCCCTGCAGCTCAGCCCCATGTGCAGCCGTGTCTGGGAAACCACCAGGGCTACCAATACCTGGAGTTCACTGCCTCTCCAGCTATCAGGGGGACCCAGGTGCCATCTCGTCCTGTTTGACCACCTTTCATCTCATGTTGCACATGGGGAGCTGAAGCAAAGGACAAGTGGGTTTTGTACTACATGAAAGTTTTGAAAACCAGAAATCATCTCCCTTCCAGACTCTTAACAGGCAGCCATAAAAATAATTAAAGGGNAGAAAAAAAAAGAGAAGAGTGAGAGGTTAGTTTGCCAGCAATGTTATTCCTCAGAGAAATATATTCATCCATTCATCCAGAGGTGACGAAACACTCTGAAAACCATTTAAACTGGTTTTCTGTTGGAGAAAGGCAAAGGACAGGCAAAAGAAGAGATTACTTTGTCCTCTCCTCTTCTCTTCTTTTCTCTGGGAAATACAATTTTCTTCAAAGAATTGAGATAACCCACCACAACCAGCCACTGCTCTTTCAGAAACAGAGGCCTATGGTTAACGATTCCAAGCCATTTCACTTTTCAATAACTGTATTTACAGAAAAATAAAGAACAACTGTCTATTGATGTCCCATCCCTGAAACCAAGAGATGTACTCCTAATGTGAACACTGAAATATCTATTTTTTTCAGGAAAAAAAAAATCCTAAGACTGTCTTTTTCAAGAAAGACAGCTCATAAAATCATTGAGAAATCTTTCTTCTGCGGCATAAAATACTTCTTCAGCTTTGACAATCTGGAAAAACTCTAGCTGTTACAGTAAGCACAAAATGAAATGAAAAAATAACCCTGAAACAAATAATCTTACTTTTAGCCTTTCACACATTCTCAATTTCTCCTGCTAAGAGCAGAACAGCCTTGAGAGGATGAGCAGCAGTGTCTGAAACCATGGAAACTGTAGTTTGCCTGTTTTTCTTAAGAGTTGGGCAACAGGCCCTGTCTGAAATCTAGTTTCCACAAGGTTTTGCAATTAGAGAAGTAAAGTATGAATGCAGCAAGTTAGGGAAAAAAAATAAACAGCATTTCATACTTCATCCTAAAAGTTTCTAAGTTATTATGAAAGTATTTTCAGAACCACCCTTTGAGACTCAGATTATTGGATCATCATCTCATTTTCTGGCCACGAATGCTTGCAATTTAAAGAAAAGCATGGTAATGGGCTGCACCAGTGTGACACAGGTATTTGGCAAGACAGAATTTATATACCTTCTTTTTTGGTAATTCACTGTTCTCCCTTTAATCAAAATTTTTAGAGGATGCAACATTGTAGTGGACTTATCTTTTCATATACATACACACCTTAGAGTCAGCTTAATAGACCTTTTGGTCTGTTGAATATATAGGTGCAATTTAGTAGAGATGCTAAGATTCCTGGTTTGTTTACATTCCTTAGCTGACCAGACCTTAAGTGCAAAACCTCACATTTTTCATGTTTACTCCCCAAAAAACTTACCAGACATGGTGAAGGACATGTTTGGTTTCTCTTTTCTTTTAAACAAAGCAACATCTTCAGGAGAAAAACTGTTCCCAGACTCAAAATATGAGCAAAGATCCAGGACCAACGAGAGAGACTTGCATTCAAACACTGACCTACTTCCTATTATAGCTCTCCTCATAGCTGAAGAACACACAGTGCTTCCTTAGTAAAACTGAAATGGTGTGGCATATGCTTCTGTAGACAAATAAAATGCTGACAGGCAATGCAGTAAACTGAGCCACACCACTTTTTCCTCCTGTGAAAGCCCTTTAAACATCGGTATTACATTATTCACTGGAATAATGACCGAGTACTTTATAAATGGGACAGAAAGTCAATTATTCTACACAATGCACCATCACAAGCAAGACTGTAAGATCGATGTGCCCATAGCCTATTTTACAAATACTTTAACAAAAAACAAACAAGAGAATTAAGCTCATAGCTTCTTAACACTTTCCAGAGCTGGTAATGTATGTACTGTAACTCACAAAGGCTATTTATAGAGGCGTGTTTCTGCACAGCATTCCTAGAAAATCGTTTCTATTAACCCTCAGATACCATGTTTGTTGAAGCCCTGAGGATGTGTTACAATTAAAAATTGGTGTGAAATTTGAATTTCAACAGTGTTTTTTATTACCCAGACATAAAATGCCGGTTGACACTTCGTGATTAAGATGAAACACTGAGGATCATTTGATCAAAACCAACAAAAGAGCAATAAAAGCTATCAGTCCTAAGTACCCCAGTTTTAAACACACACTGGGAGACCCCAGTCAATCGGATGTGCAGCAGGCACACTTGTTGAGAACCTGAAGAGCATGGCTTTGACTTGCAAACATGCAAATTTAAAAGATCAGAGTTAATTTTAAAGCAAAGCAGTAGAGGTTTAATATAAATTTTTTTTGTTGTTTTTTTTTTTTTGTTTGTTTTTGTTCAGCAGTTTGGAAACGAACACAATTGCTAGCATTCACTGCCTCAATTCTTTAAAAATAAAATGTTTGGGGTGTTTTTTGTAAAGCAGATCGTGCCTTAGTTGTGCTATGAAAAATAACACAAGTTCTATAGAGATCCATTTGCTGGTTTATCCTAATTATTACAGTAAAACATGTTTATTGTTTTGTTGCCTATATACAACATACTAAATCTACTTAGAGTTGCTAAATTTAGGATTATCCCTTGATGAGTATATTAAGCCGGAAACTGAAATGATTCTCAAATATGCTACCAAATCTCTTTAAGTAACTGAAATGTATATTCATTAAATATGCTGTTACAGTGGATTACTCTTCTATTTTAAAGAAATTAATAAATAAAATATATGCATGCATAGTGTTTAGGGGTGCAGCAACTACATCTAATTAAATAAACCTTACCAGTAGCTTCTTTCTACAAATTCACACCAGCCTTTTAAAGTTAGACACAGCACAGTTAATTGCATTTAGCAAAGAAACATGCCAGAGGGAGGTTTTTTGTTAACCTTCTAAAAATACTCTGTGCTAAATATTTTTGCCACATACTTAAATTTCATTGTCTAAAACTACAGTATGGTACAGTAAAAATACTGCCTGCTATATTTAGGAAATTTCACTGAATAGTTCAATGAAATAGTTTATAAAAATCTGCAGTAGCATTCTCTGCTGTACTGTACTAACCTTGCACTTAGTCTTGCATAGTAAAGAAAACGTAGCACTGAATCCAATTCTTCCTCAATAATTAAGGAAAGAGAGAGGAACAAATGCATTTGAAAATAGAAAGTAATAAAAAAGACTAACAATTACTTACGCAAAATTAATTAAAATTTTATTCAAATTATTGAATACGAAAGATATTCCAACAACTTTGGGCACAGTATATTTTCTCCAACATGAACACTTGTGTCTAATGGTGAGGCTACACAAAAGTTTCTTTTGCAAAGGTTACCAGAGTGGATTATTGATATATTAACTTTCTCACATGGAAGCCCAAGTAGAACCCAAGAGTGAAAATCTGCCACAAGAGCATATGAAATCCCAGCCTATATTACTGATTCAATGCTCTGATACCAATAATTAGAAGTGAGAAATTGCAGAACGTACTGCTTGATCAGCACAGGTAATGAATTATAATTACAGAAGTATACTTAAAAAGCATTGGTGACAATGACTAGGTAATTTCCATTTATACTCTAAAGAGTTTAATTAATAATTTGAACCCCAACCACATCCTCATCAACATTCACTAGCTGCAGCTATTATGTGGTAAGTTTGGGGAAGAGGAGCAGGCAGTTTGCACCTGTAAATTTTAACTCCCCTAGAGACCGTGCCAACACATGTTGGAGTGAGCCCTGTTTTGTTCTAGGGTTAGCCCAGAAGAAATAGCCCTGGCTTAGCTGGTTATAAACATGCAAACTGAAACCCATAATAGGCAGGCAGGCCCAAGTATCTAATCAATGTATTGGTTGCGATACAGTGGTATTTCTAAAATATGCACCGAGACATAAATACATAAATATCAGATAGAATCTGCTTTAGAAATTCAGTGTAGTTGTATAAATCAGAAGTTAAGAGAAGCAGATAATTCAGCCATTATTACATTCAGAAGCATTTCAGAAAACATAATCTGTTCAGGAAGTATGTAGTTTAGTTTAGTTTTAAAAACACCCACAGGGAAACTGATGATAAAAAGCAAGAACAAGTTATAACTGAGTAGATGCAGATTTCATCAGAGAAACAGACTCACTACGTGCAAATATTGTAGGTGGTTGTAAATTAGTATTTAGGAAATGTGCCTTTTTAGTGTTTGCATTCCAAATGCTTTATATATCTTCTTTTTCCTGTTAATCAATGTATTTGTAAAACAGATAATTTGCAATTACCTTAACATCTTACTGTTCCTTCATAACCAACAAATAATAACTGTTTTGGGAAAAAATGTGCATAGGCACACCTGGTATTATGATTCATGTGAGAACCAGAGAGTAACTTGAAATCACTGGCATCCCTAACTACCCTGGTGGCCCTCGTGGGTTTGGAATACACTCTGGAAAATTTAAAGCTGGGGAAGCCCATCAGCATCATGCTGTAAAAGAGCTATAATTTCTATAACAGAATCAGTCAGAGACCAATTCTAATTGGAGCAGTTCCAATCCAAAATGAGTTCGGAGTCAAGTTGCCATTCTTGCGATGGCAAGAAAAACTGAATTTATATGTCTGAAAAGATAACACTATGTTTACACACAGCATGACAGTATTATTTATTCAGTTTTGTAGAAGTATGCAATTTGGACTTGACCTTATTCTGAAATCAGAAAAGAAAAAAAGAAATGTGTGCACTGATAGTGAACTATCAGTAGATAGTCCTGATTCTACAACTTCCAACAGGCAATGTTATATGATTATAAATCTCAATGAAGTAGTCTGATCACTTTTGTTGTTTCAAAGGAAATTAAGCAACAGTCATAGCCATGTGGAGAAGCATGACTCAGAATGAAGTAAGAGAAACAGTTGTTATTTTTATATATCAATTTTATTTTTATATATTTGGCTTGAAACACTGTAGCCATGTTATAATATCTGTCACCCGGTCCCACTGAAAGCACATTTCTTTCTGAATTCTGATGACAGGAGATGAGACAGTGTTTAACAGAATTCAACACCACATCAGCAAAGAACTCAATTTTTAAAGCTCCTGGGTTTTATGGGGCAGTAGTGAGATCTTTGTAAAAAGGTTTTAAATGTTAAGCATCAGCATCCAAAAACAAATGCTAATCTATTCAGAACCAATAACCAAAAAAAGCTTTAAGAAAAATAATTTAAGGGTTTATTTTTAAACAGCTATTTTTAAAGTGAGCAGCCTTGACATCAGAACATTCTTCTGTCATCATACGAAAAGGGAGTTTAATTTTGAGGGATCAAGCTGCTTGCTTTACTTTGAGTTCCGTAATTCTTCCTTTCTAAACTTAAGAAAAGCTACCACAGTGCAACTGCTCAGTGGTAATTGACTTAAACATCTTGAGAAAATAACAATTAAAAAGGTACAAAGGGTTCCTCGCTGTACAAATACATTAAAGTAGGTAAATATAAATTCTGAATAAATGAATTTTTAATACATTCACTCTTTGAAAAGAACTCTTTTATTCTGTGTACACAAGTGTCACAAACTGTTTATGAAAACAACTGTTCTGAAAAGTAAATAAGATGCTGGCAAAGAGTGTGTTGTGTCCTACTTCTGTGGCTCATCTAATAGTTGATAATTCACTTCTGTACTTTGTGGTTTCCCTGCTTCAGCTCAAGTACCATGGTGTGTGGATTGAAGGGTGACCTTCAGAAAGACAATGGATTCCAGTAACTTATTTCAATGTCCATAATATCCAAAGTGGAAATACTGATGGACAATAGCATGTGATGACATATGTCAACCATAGGGGAGAAGTTTAATAAAGCAGGACATGCCGTGCCATAAGGAAATCTGGCTTCCATTTCTGGCTCTGATACAGCTTTTCTTTCTGTGACAAGTAATTTCATCTGCCTAAATTGCTTTCCCCACAGTTTAAATGAGATAGTATTTGTTTACTTTTCCAGATACTGGGAGAAGTGATTTATTCATACTTAGGAAAGTATTTCAAATTTGTAAAATGGGAGCCTTGACTGGACCTTGGTATAAGGCTGTCCTGCAGACTGGGAATACTTCTCGTCAACAGCAAGCAGTTAGGCTCAGATTTGTTTACAGCAATTTGAAACCCCTTTCATGCAACTTCTGCCACAAATAATAACAGAAAATGTTTATTCCTGGTACAATGACATTAGCAGTCTTAATTATATGTGAACCCACAAAACCAGTAACCAAATTAAATATACTGCGCTAAATTTATGGTACCTTTGTGGTCACTAGGACAAATATAACAGGTTTTTATAACATCCAGAGAATTTCTCATTCTACCACCAATCCCTACTTCATCCCTACAGTCCCAGAGGTCCTTTTTTACCTTCTTGGTAAAGACTTATGGCTCAGCTATACTCCAACAGTGTCCCCTCCCCCACAATGGCCTGAATGTAAGCTATAAGTAGTAAAATATAAAAATACACATAACATTTTCAAACCCGACAGATCAAGGCTAACAAGATTAAGGAAAAAAAAAAATTTTTTTGCAGCATATTGTGGAAACAGAACCTGAGCCTGAATTATTGTCAGAAAAAACTGTCTCAGCACATTCACTAGGGACTGGGCAGACCACAAAGGTTCCTTACATGCATATTCCATCAACCAAAAGGAAGATGGATTTGCTCATTAAATCACAAGTAAGTTATCAGTAACTGAGCTCTCAAAAAACCAGAAATTAAAATGACGACCTTTGAAACTCTGAATATGCCTAGTTTAACAGCAGCTAAAGAGTAAGAACCATACAAAGAGGCTTACTGTCACGGCAGCAATTTTACAGAATCTAATAGTGTGACTGGCCAAACCACTTCTCCTGATATCACAGTTAGGTGCTGCTAAGAGAGACAGTTTAATCCTAGATTAATTTTTATTCCAAATAATTGGAAGAAAGCTCTTGATAACAGTCTTGCATTCCTGGCAAGAATCCAGATGGTCTCAGGTAAAGTATTTATCATTCACACAGCACTTACACCATCTATTTAACGGAAAGCATGACTATTTTAATCAGCTAAGATTGTATTCCTATACCAGCAGTATTACATTCACTTATTTAGAAGCTGAAACTAATGTAAGTTGGTATGATTTAATAAGGAACCATATGGTCTTCTTGTAAAAATATAATCTAAATATTTGTATATACAGTCTTTTAGAAAACCAACTAATTCTGAAAACAAACAAGCAAATGCACCTCAAACAAAAGTTCCTTTTTTTTCCCTCTCCAATCAGGTGCTTCTAGAAGAATTGAAATAATTGAAATCAGTTTACTCCTATCTTCATGATCTTTTAAGACCTTGCTTTTGCCAATGATTAACAGCACATACAGGGACGGATCAGTCTGTGATCTTTATTTGTTTATCTCTCTAAATCCACAAATGAAGACCAAGGAAGAGAAATAGCTACAATTTTAGTGTGCATGGGTTTTAGCCCAGTTGCCAGGAAATATGAGTTCAAAACCATTGCTGCAATTCATTATTCTTCCTGAAATAGTAAATGTCAGGAATCGTCAAAAGAACAAAGTGCTCACTGAAAAAGGCCAGCTCTGGTGCAAAGCCAGTGCTGTTAAATTATGGAGTGGCAGTAATGAAGCACAGATTGTCACCTGTTGCAATTCTAGTCTCAAAAACTGAAAACAACAATTAATTAAGTCTAAATTAAGAATGGATGTTCCAGTCTTTGAAGAGCTGCAAATACATATGCCACTGAAAACACAAAGAAAAACATCAGCATGAGATTCTACAAGATGCTGCTGCTTTAGGAAAAAAATGGTGCTTCTTCAGAAAGAAGGGCCATGAGCAGCAGGTGTCACAAGGTATATTAGTGTATCTGCTGAAAAAGACTGAGTGACAAAAAAATAATCAACCCTTTCTATGAACTTCAAAGAGCCCCAACAGAAACCATGATATCTATTTATCTTTTTTTGTCTAAAATGAAGACCAACAAATCCTACACAGCCTACCTTATGCTGTTCTTTGATTTGGTTAAAAAATGTTTTGAGTTCTGTATTAAACTAATGGCGACACAGCTGGCAGCACAAAGTCCTTTCAAATTCAGACAACCAAGGAAGCTGACCTCTGTGAGATGTCCTGCTCTGAAACATCATTAGATAAATCTAATACTCCCAAAATGAAAAGATAATTTCCCACCTAATTATCCTCAGAGTACTTTTAAAAATGTTTATCTTACTAAGAGTATTAAAATTTGGAAGAAAATATATATTTGGCTGTGTATTAATTACAGAATTAATTAATTATAGAATGTGAAGGGACAACCTTTATCTAAAGGATGACACTGGACATCCTTCACTGTTTTGTGAAGAAGCAGCGGCAGAATAACTCACCATGTACCTTGAATTTTACCTGCACACACTCATTCCATAGGGAAATAAACCCAAGGGATCCATATAACAATGGAGGTGGCCAAGGGCCTGATCCTAAAAGCTGGAGAGGATTCAGTTTAAGCAGCACACTCATTCAGCTCACTGTCCTTCCCTTCCATTATGTTTTCTATGGCTTTTCTCTACCATCAGTCCAAGTTATTGCCAGGAAATAATAAAAAAAAAGAAGGACCTGAAAGTCCTGCAGCTGATGTTCTCCTGCCTTGGATTCCAAACAGAGTGAGAGATTTTCATTTTAATTCACTGAAATAGATTTTACATAAAACTTCAAACACTTAATTTAGAGTTATTTGGCAACATCAAATGCTTAACCTGCACATAACAGAAGATGTCCAAAGCAGAGTCTTGCTCTTTCAAAGAAAAAGGAGTAATTTAGAGAAAGTACTAGAAACCTGTTACATTCTGGAGAGGTTTTTTTTAGGATGTGGTAATGCTGGGTAGCAGGGATTAACCTGAAGATTTTCCTCATTAAATCTCCTGCTTTTGGAAATTCTATCATTTACAAAGCTTTGTCACCTAGTATCACCCTCCTCTCCCCATCCCGTCCAAAACACTGTATGCTCAAAAGAAACCTCAGATGATTTAGATAATTTTAATTCTTTCTAAAAATTTCCAGATCCTTACCCACTCATTAATGGATATAAATTGTCCTTAGTTTTAAGGGCTGTGCATGCTGGAAATTTATGTTTTGTAACAATGAAGAAAAAGAATATAAATGCGCCATCATCTTCATGCTTTCCTTCCTAAGAGTGTATCTATCTGAAGAAGAACATATTGATGGATTTTTCCTTGTTTCTTAACGTAAAATACATCAGCTGTTTTCTCCAAAAAACATACTAGTACATCAGCAGCCAAACTCTCACGCACAGCCTAGATGCAACAAATCCTTTCAGAGGCAATAGAGGTGAAGCAAAAAATCAGGAGCATATTTCAGTATTAACCTTTTGTTGATTGCAACAGATGACAAGGTTTTGAATCAGCACAAAAACAGTAACTATGTCTTGTTTTGTTAGAACAACAAACTCCTAAACAATGATATGTTTTCTGAGTGCTTGAGCCAGTGATACCATCAGCTGAGAATCTGATGACTCAGAACACTGTCAATTTTGTTTGCCGACATAGTTAAGCTCACTACCCCATGCCACAACTTCTGAGCAGTTTATTTACAGTAAGCCCAAAGAATGCAAAGTTTATTATTAAAAATTAATAGCTGTGCCTAAATATTTAGGAAGAAACCTCAAGTTTCAAATACACCGGAATATTTCTCATCGTTGAAAATCAACCCTACAGCTGGTGGCAATATAAATTCACTACCTAAAGTAGTATTACTTGCATGAAAGACATCTCATGTCACCCGCAAAGCAGTGGGTCTGGGCTGACCCATCTGAGCCAGCGCTGCCTTGCCCCAGTCCCAGCTGCCGGGGAGGCTGGGCTGGCTGCAGCGGAGGGCCGCGAGGGAGGCCGGCTGCTCCGCTGCCTCGCAGCCTCCGCGGATCCCGCGGGAATCCACGGCTCGCTCACGGCACCTGCCGCCCCGCAAGGAGCCGCCGCTCCTTTCAGCCACACAGCCAGCCTAGCAGAAGGCCAGAGCAGAATCCGGGAGCCAAAACTCACTGCATGCTCCCCTTTCCTAGGCAAGCCAAGGAAGGAATGGTTCTACCTCAGGTCATCAGAGAGC
Organism: Daphoenositta chrysoptera; assembly: GCA_013397915.1. NCBI lineage: Eukaryota > Metazoa > Chordata > Aves > Passeriformes > Daphoenositta > Daphoenositta chrysoptera. The sequence goes on along the minus strand of VZRO01000464.1, from coordinate 573,405 downwards.
TGTGGATAAAAGTGGAGATGCCCTCCTCCGGCACCCTGAGTTCTGCCAGCCTCTGGGTTTCAGCAGTGTTGGCTCTGCCTTTAAAGGGTAGCTCTATGGGTTACGTCCTTGGTGTAACTTGCATTTCTTATATATTTTGTGCAAAAAGTAAGACTAAACATGGCAGAGAAAATATGTCAAAATGAATGTTGTGGTCTCTTAACCTTTCGGTAAGAGAAGTATGTTCAAGTCTCAGGCTGCAAACCACGAGCATCACAGTAATGTATGCTTCACTGATATATGTGATATTCTCCCTCTGCATCACTTTTTATTGTAGCTGGGGGAAGGAAGAGGAGGAAGCTAAAGAAACCCATTAAAATAAAAAAAAAAAAGGCATATTTCTTTTAGCTGCTGATTTTCCTGACAATTACTAATGAAATACTTCACGGTCCTGTTCTTTTTATGTAAAATGTACTCCCAAATACAACCTCTTTCTTCTTCAGCCTTCTCATTTATTTTATACACATGGACAATTGCACACTTACATCTTCTTGTTGCCTCACCAGTTTCTCTATCAGACCAATTTATGATGAAAAGCAAGGTTGTTGAGATAACAGGGATGGGGAAGACTGACAGATGGGTATGAATTGTGTATCTCCCCTTTCACACTTCCCTTCATCTGCCCACCCCAATCTCCCTCTCCCTCTTCTAATCTTTGTTTCTCTTAAAAAATAAATGTCACACATTTCTTATTAGGTAGTATAGAAAGAAACTTACCTTTCCACATCCACTTGTCTCAGAATGCTCTCTCCCACAATAAACTGACAAATGATGAGCCTTACTTATAAGGAATTTTCCAGCCCCTTTTACAGTATGGATCTACGTTCTGCCTTTCATCACCTCCAGCCTCCACCAGTGTCAAAAATGATTGATTGGCTGTTGAAATATTAATACTTTCATATCCTTTTCCATTTTGGTATTTTGAACTGATGTAAAATGAGATCACTGTCCAATACTGTAGGTGACACATGACACAAACTGTCACATATTCTGTTTTCCTACCTCTCTAATCAATCGTTCAAGCATGTAGCTCTTCCATCTGGACTCGAAAACTGAAGCCCTCCTTCAGATGGAGAGGACACATTCTACAACTCTTTTTCTAATTAATTCCCTTCAGTCTTTGGAAATTTTTGCCAGATAAAGCCACCACTAAACAAACTCAACTACCACTTCTCAAAGACCACTCAGACACCTGCCATTATTTCAGATACACTGGTTTCTCTAGACCAGATCAAAATATAACCCCATCTCTTTAAACACCTGCCAGCTCATGTCTAGCAATTAGCCCTGCATCCTTCCTTCTGCTCTCCAAGCACTATCCTCACCTCGTCACTATGCAAAGTGATAGTTAAGGCAATGTATTTTTATCTGGGTATCCTAGTTCTTTGTATTTGAATCATAACTGAATGCTTTCTTTGTCACTGGCCCATGACTTACATCTTCCCACCATTAATGAAATATATTCCTATTTAGGATCTGATCATATTGAATTTCTTCATTGCACCTTCTATTTCTCTGACCTTTTTCCTCTTCATTTCTTTAGCAAATAAAGTTTACCACATTCAAAACTGCTTAGAGTGCACCTGCAAGGATCAGTTTCCTAAGCTCTTCAACTTAGCATGTAACCCTCTTTATTATAAGTGCCCACCATTAACACTGGCTCCTCCATCTTATTAAATACAAACTATGTGTCTTCACTTCGTGCCCTATTTCCACTTGACCATTACTCATCTTATCACCTCTTGTCTTCAACTGGCCAATATCCCTTCCCTCCATCATTCACTTGTAAAATTCCAAATTGCCACTGTCTAGGGTGCTGGTCCATGCTTACACTTACCTGACACTGTGGTAAAGAATGCTTCCTCTAAGGCATCCATTGAGGATTGCCATACAGATAGAGCCCAACCTTATCTACAACCTTATCTTAAAAAAAAAAAAAATCTAATTGGCCATTCCGTGGCCATTTCCTAGCTAATCTGTCCTACTCTTCTGGATTTTTTTTTTTTTATATGGCATTCCAATCACTGCTGGCAATCATCACTAATCATCTAAATCTTTCCATTTTCTTTTGCATCATAGGAAGGTATGCTGTAATTGATTAGGTGACAGCCTGTGCTTACATGAGTATGAGTTCATTAAATCCTACTCAATCACCCACATCAACACTAGCTGCTTTTATTATGAAGCTTTTTCAATTGAAAAAAAGACAACCTATTTTCGCTTAACAATTTGAAATTCACGTTGTTACTGAGAGGAAAATTTTAAACCACTTTTACGTCTTGCATATAACACTCTATAACATTCTAGAGGGTTATGTTCACAATAGACTATTACTGTATCTGTAGTCTATTATTTTGAAATATTTTAAAAGATTCTCATAACATATTCTACTGTACTGCCTGCAGCAGTATCTCAAAATCCCTTCTTCTTTCAGTCTTGACTTACTTTTTCATTACAATTCCCACTCAGACTTACACCTTTGCATAAGGAAATGGTTTCAATGATCTTTTCATTTGTTACCTCCAGCCTGGACTATTGGAATTCACACAAGCAAAGGCAGCAGGAGGCCTGCATGGATAAACACGTAGCTCCTGCCAAAACTGAAGCACAAAAAGGAAGTATGCAGGAAGTGGAAGCAGGGTTGAAATGACCCAGGAGAAATATGGGGCTTGCAGGAATGGAGTCAGAAAAGCCAAAGCAACCCAGAATTGAGTTTGGTGCAGGCACGTGGAAGATGAGAAGGGATTCTACATGAGCAGCAAAGGGAAGACAAAGGAAAATGTGCACCTGCTGCTGAATGGACACAGCCCCTGGTCACAAAGGATATGGGAAAGGCTGAGGTACTTAGTCTTCTTTTGCCTGAGTAAGGCACGTAATACCTGCCTTCAGGAATCTGAAACTCCTGCAACCAGGGGGAAAGTGTGGAGCAATGAAGACTTTCTCAGAGGAGACTGATGGGGTTAAGGAATACCTAAGATGGACACACACAGGTACATGGGACCAGACAGGATGCAATAAAATGTGCTGAGGGAGCTGGCTGAGGTCCTCTCAAGGCCACTCTCAAAATTGTCTTTAAAAAGTCACAGCAACTGTAAGAGGTTCCTGATGACTGGAAGAAAGCAAGGTGAACTCCTATCTCCAAGCTTCAAGAAGGCCAAGGAGGAGGATCCACGGAACCACAAGCAGGTCAACCTCACCTTGATCCCACCTGAACACAAGAAAACATTTGAAATAACCATGAGGGTGGTCTAACACTGCAACAGCTTGCACAGAGACATTGTAGAGTCTACATCTTTGGAGATACTCAGCTGGACACAACCTGCTCTAGCTAATCATGCTTAGAACAGAAAAGTTGGACTATGTGATCTTCAGAGTCACAAATATGAAAACTACTTTTCCAGACCACCTTTCTATATATACTTATCCTGAACTTTCTATCTACCATTAGATGCTACTGCGTTTCATTTGCCAAATCTTGCCAAGTGTCCTTCCTTCTAAAGCTCTCAGTGGACCTGATGCTGGCTTCAAAGGAATCTACTTCTACCAGAGAAAACGTGTGTTTTGTCCAGCAAACACAGCACAAAACACGGGACAGCAAGTGAACACATTTACAGTGGAGGGAATCTGGAACAAACCTGCAAATCAAACCAGATTAAAAATGTCTCGTTACTCTTAAAACATAGCAGATAGTTGCTCCTCAGGCTACAGCTTTCCTAACATTATGAAGAATTTATACAAAAGAACATTTTTACTTACAAATGTACCTCAAAAAGGTATTCAACATTAGAACAAACACCACTCCACGAGAAAAGCTGCTGGTATTCCAAAACTACTTAAATTGCAGTATGGAAGCAGCCAGAAGGTACTTTAAGGGATCTGATGTTGCCTGCTGGCAAACAACTACCATGGTGGAACAGAAGCCAGTACGGGCTCCAGAGCCAGCAGCTCTGAAATTATCACTGCAAGATTCTATCTTCTTCATCAGGGCAGATTTTGCCTGACTCAGAAGTCTGGGTTTGTTTTCAATTAAAGCATTAAAAAACGAGGGCAAAAATGTTAATCAAGAAACTTTAATTCCATAGCCAAAGAATACTATGTGGATTAGTAATTTCTGTTCCCATGCTTTTGTTGTTTCTGTCAGGGGCAGGAGAGTTAACAGCATATTTGGGCAAATACAGCGAGCACGTGACAGTTGCAATGCTCTAAGAGGCAACTCATGTATGACCTTGTTTCAGACTAAGACTTGGATCCACACAGCTGATTTAACACTGCTACAATGCACAACATGGATAATTTCCTGCTTTGTCTTAGGTAGCAGAAACTGGCAGCTATCTGCAGCATGAATCACAGATTTTACAGCATTACAATCTGGGGGCATAACAACTGCAGCGAGTACGACTGAGCTTTCTTTCGCCTTTTATAAAGCCTTGAAAATTACTGTAAATATTTTTCAGTAAATACATAACTAACACTATTGTTATTTAATAGGACCGTTTTCAGACAGTTATTTTTGGTTTGTATACCTACATTTTTCTTTAGAGTTAAATCAGATGTACAAAAGAAATCATTATTGAAATCATGTAACATAACAGAGCCAACATAAAGCCAATGAGAACAGATACAGTGAGATTACACTTCAACAGCAGACAAAATAACAGCCTCCATAAGAATGATTTAGGAGTCTAAAAAGATGTGGTATTTCTTAAAAACAAAACAAACCCCCCAGTCCCCTGATAGAAAAATCTATTAATATTTAATGCAATATTCTCCAGGCTTCTCTTTTGTTGAACTGCTAAACTTTTACAAAACCAAATTTATATTTTCAGTGAAATGAAAGTTCTCTCCTATTACTCTCCTAGACCCTTAAAAAAGTCTAAATGAAATTGGCAGCTGTGTAAAAAACCTCATTTAATTTTCACAAAAGCTTTTAAGTACTGTTGCAGTGAGAAATCAATATTACCTAGCTGACATAATGGTGAAATAGTTGGGTACAAAGCAAAAAAATATAAGTGCAATCAAAGTAAATGAACTGTGATCATACCAGCAGGCCTAACAAAATTAGCTTTAATCTTGAGAATTTTTATGAAGTGTATGTGCAATTTTTCATGATAAAATTTCACTTATGGTTCAAGGCATACCAACAAAACACTTCTTGATAGGTACACAAAACAGTTTGATTGAAATTATCTCCCAAGTGAACTTACAATAAAAAGCAGATGAACTTCACAACCAAACCAAATGCTTTTGTCTAAAATTCTAGCTTCACATCTGCTTATTAGGACTGTCTCCTGAGTGAATTAATTAGCATTAAGGAACCACACACATTGTATCCAGTCTCATTAATAATATCTTTTAAAATAACCCTTCAGGTACCTTGGCAGACATGGCAAAATTAGTATTTAATATTTCTCCACTGAACTAATTAGCATGAACAAAAAATATGAAATGCAGGATTTGTAAAAATATTTTCTTATGAAATTAGACATAATTATAGCCTTTTTCACGTATGTGTGCCTTTTAAAATGGTACTTTATCTCTCTTCTCATATGAGAAAAATGGGAAATAATAGCAGGACCTATAAAGCGTTTCTCATATCAATGAGCTGCAGAAAACTCATCTGTATTTAATGCAATATTCCCTTTGCATTTGTCACTGTGAACACACTTATAGTACAGAAGTTGCAAGAAATTAGAGATTGCATAAATATTTTCTATGCATTATTCTCTCCAATTTCCATGTGTCAGTAATTTCAAGCGTCACCAAATAATTTTGTGTCTGTTAGAACCAAACTGACCTTTTTAATTCCCTCTTTTACTAATTTGCAACATAACATAATCATGTTGGCTAACTACCTTGCCATTATATTAATGTTTTAAATAAAACTATTTCTTTGCTTAAGGCTAATGATAGGCATTAATTCTCCAACAAAGTAGAGTGGCCATCCCAGCAACTAAAGCCCACCACAGCCCTGTGCATATTCTTTGATTTTTTGGCTCTTCACTCTGCCCACCTGACGAGCCACCTGCCAGCAGAGCTCTGTAGTGGAGCACCTACAACCCTCAAGACTATCAGACAAGCAACCACTTCCCTCCTTTATAAATGTTCCTACTTCAGCAGGGACTATATAAATCCTCAGGAAAACATTTGTTGAGAACAAGATCCACTACAGAAAAAGATGTTGGCAATGGAAGTACAAAATATGCTACCACACACAATACAGAACACCACAGGGACTCAACTGATGAGAAAGAAGAGACAGACAAAAATAGGAAATACTTGGAATTTCCTTGGAAAAGGTTCTTCTTTGCAAGCAAGGTGATACATACCTTGGGATAAGTATCTGCTAGTTATAAATGCCAGTAAAGAGAAAATGGAGTAATTAAGGCAGCAACAAACAGAATACAGAAAAAATGTGCAAAAAGAAAACATGGCTTTTTCTGGTTTTGGAAGTACCTATTCTTGGTGTTTGTTAAATACAATATTTCACCTGGAGTAAATGTAAAGTGGAAAGTGGAAAGATACCTAATACGAAAAAGAAATGTTGCCTTACAGAGCAGAGGAGATTAAAACCCACTGTATTTGCAGAAGGTGTTCTGGTGCTAATGTAATGTAATATAACTGGGATGCAGATAAGGGGATGAAGGACGAAAATTCCAAACCCTCAAAAAATGTTGTCTCTTCTGATTACTCTTTACTGCTCTAATTTCAGTAAAGCTTTTATTTTGAGAAGGTGGGGGGTAGGGAGGAAAAGGAAGGCAAAAAAAAAGCAACACAGCAAAAGAAGAATTTAACTTTCAGAAATTGCAAAATCATCTATTTTTCATTTTTGCAACAGATTCTGTAAACCTAGCCAAATCCTGTGCCTAGTTAAAAACAGAACAAGCTAAAATAGATGCTGGAAACCAGGCAAGATAGCACAAAAGCAAAGCCAAACAATGAATTAATATAAAATCATGGGATGTGCTTTGTGAACTGTGGAATAACTCAGAATGATTTATCACCAAAATAAAGTTAGTCTTCCTAGAACACACTGAATAATAGTGGTTACTGGTACTGAGGAGGTGGAATTGAACTTCCTCAGTGGTTATCTTTTGTGGTTAAGGGAAAATGTTTGCATACCCTACCATTAGCTCATGCAGGCTATCAAGTACCTCATTGTACTCTGATATTCCATGACAGCAGATTTTAAACTAATCCTCGTGAGTGTGCTTGATGTTAAATTTTATTACTGCTATCAGCCTGACATTAGCATTGCCATGAGGCTCTTTGAGATTTTGTGGACTATGCTCTGTGTAGCTAATCCAAGATGTTACGTTAAAACTTTCCCATTTTTATGGCAATAAATTATAATAGAAAAGATATTTGAATGGTCAAAGCAAGCTTAAGGTATGAGACACTTTTAAGTACGAGACACTTTACTCTCCCTTTTGCCATTTTTTTTTCTATACTAACTTGCTTACAGATTTTTTTTTTATTTTTTTTTTTTGGCAGTAAAACTGAGCCTGCTTCTCGAAAAAGAATGAAAAGCAAACCTGAAAAGATATCGCTCTTTCTACAAACTTCTGGAAGCTGGCACTGTTGGTAACCACAGCAGCCGCATTCACACAGGCAGTCATGACGAGCTCTGCACAGCACTGGCTCATTCCTCTGGGACGATGCAAACCCACCTCGGCTGCCCTGCCTGTTTGCAGGTGGTTAAGAAAGAAGCTTGCCTGTCTCCAGAAATACCGTGGAGAGAAGGAAACCTCAATTGTGAAGTGCTGTACGAGACAGCCTAGACTTGCCTCTGTATTCATATGCACAAAACGCCTCCTGGTCAATTCCAGCATTTTTTGTATACTGGGATTTAAATAGGACATTTCGGGAGTACTGTCATGATTTTGTGACACTCCCACTCAAGCCAACAAAGTGAAGGCTTAGGCCTCAATTAAGTAAATACTTTCTACAACTTCTATTTTAACTACATCGTCTAAGTTAACAATTTGTTTCATGCTGAAGGACCGATTACTTGCAGCTGTACAAGGCAACACAATAAAGGTTTGTCCTATCAGAAACCTCACAGGATAAGTTCCTAAAAGTTTGTCCCCAAAATATTAATCAAAAAAATCCCAGAAATATGGGTTTGATTTCATTCACCAAAGTTAGTATTTCAGGAAAAAGCCATCAACCGATGACATGCAAAAATGGAACATGGCTCTCAAGTTGTAGAGGTTACTATAGTCAGTAATATTTTATTTTACCAATTAATCCACAGGACTTCCACTGGTGTTAATTTGAGCAAAGCAATATTGAATGTACTCTTATTTCTACCGATGAGCATACCTGAGCCAGCCTAGGTCACGATCTTGTTTCTGACAGAGGCCTAAAAGGACATGCACAGAAGAGATCACAGCAGGGTCACTACAGAAAGTCCATTTTCCAGTGCTTTCCATTCTGCAGCTGAGGGACCTCCTGCAGCTAAGGCAAACATGGCTTCTTCATGCATCATGGATGTAGCAAGAATTTATCTTCTGGGCATTTTTCCAGCCTCTCCTCAATTCCATGTGAAGTTTCAGCAGCTACAGCAACTGTCAGAAAGGACTTCCCTAGCTTAAATAGGTATTCTGTGAAACCCTCCATAAATGAGTCAGCTGCTAATTTCACAAGTTAGTATGACAGCCTGTCTCTTTGCATTAATTTAATTCCAGAAGACAGAGGGTAACAGGCTTCTTCAATTCTGACCACAGTTCTGATTATGAAACCCACTTCAAATAGCCCTAAAACCCCATGTATTAATATAAACAAATAATTTCACTTCTCTTGGGTCATGATCTCTGATGTGGATCTGTTAAAAATGAGTAGCACTTTCATGATTTTTTTTAATGCGAGCTATATCCAAGACGAATTGAAATCATGAAAACTTCTCAAAATACATAGTAACCCACATATATTTCTTCATCTGACAAACATGAAAAACATGAAGGAAAGTTTTAAACTTGGAGACTGACACAAAGTAGTTAATATTTTGGTGTAGACAGCAGCCAGGGGGTGAATAGTCTTGCAAAAAACTGAGAAAACAGCCAAAGCATGAGTAATTGCATAATGGCTTCACTATTTACCTTATTCATTTATTTATTCACTCTGCACTGAAAGCATGAATGTTGCCTAATTATTGAGAAAATAAGGAGACAAGCAGTACACAACATCAGTTGATTATATTTTATATATCCAGTTGCATTCTTTACATAAATATAAATTGCTTAATTGGCTAATTCAGTAGACCTTAATGTGCCATTGCTGCAAAGGTGATCAACAGGAACCTTCTTGGCAATTATCTGACAGAAAAACAAAACAGGCTGCAGATGAAACATTAATCACTTCAGTTTATCCTTTTGTCCTGTCTGTGTTGGGGGGAAACCACTAGGAAGTTAAATACAATGCTCTAACATAAAAATTCCTTTCTTCAGTTTAGCCTTTGAAATATTCAGGTACAATTCTTCTTGTCAACTCTGCACAACAGCTTCTCTCTTCTACAAAGCTGCACTTACATATGCAGAAGAGAATGTATACCAGGGAAAAATTATTAGCAGGAGTATCTTATGTATTAAAACAATCAATTAAGTTTAAAAAGACCCCAAACTAATAACATTTTATGACAGCAGATGATCTGATGACATGGCCTGGCTGTGGGCACCAAGTGTAGCAAGGGATCAAGAACTGAACATAGCAGAGAAACAATGTACGTTCCCATCAGGACAAAATGAGGAAGGCAGTTGTCCATAAAGCAGTAGTAGACTGCCTGAACCACTTTAGCCTTGTGGTAATAGTTTTCAAAATTTCTTTGCTTATTTACCATTATAGATGAAGGAACAGTGCAATGATGCAGCCAACCAGGGCAGTGAAGTTGAGAACATGTGTGCCTGAACATCAAGGCCAAGGTACGACAGCAAAATTTTCAGAGCAAATGAAGTTACTGAAACCATGCAATTTATCCACTTCTTTTTTTCCTATTTGATTAGTAACCTTCTGCCATGTTTGTTGTGAACCAGAATGCTTTTGCCATCTCTGAGGGTGTTGGGTTACACCATGGGTGTTATAGAAGAGCAGGCCTGAAGGCCTACAAAAGCATCTTCCCTAGGCCCTGTGGTAATCATGGAAACACTTCCAGGTCACCTGAGATTAGCTAGACAAGAGGACTATGGGTTAGTGACCTTCTTGACCAATGGCCCGGGAAGATTGTGGTTAGTGGCCTTATATGGTATTATTTACACCTTACCATAATAGGTAATATCTAGGGAATACTCCAGGTGACTGGGTGAAATCCTGGGATTTGATCTTCCTGTTTATATGAGGTTATATCCTGTTTGTGGATTAGTATTTAGGTAAACTGAGCTGCGCAATAAACGTCTTTGCACTTCTCCATCTTGCATGCAAAGTCCTTGCCCGGCGTGAATGCTGCATGAGAGATACAGATATCTTCCTCACTTTTCTGTCCTTAGAAAAAGTCTGTATTCTAGCAGAGGCATGTACATTTCCTAACTTACATTCAGTTTTCTGCAAATACAAAGTTTGGACTTGGGCCTAATAATGCAAAATGGCTAAAGGCCAGAAAATTATATGTGTCGTTTTGTGTAAATGTATGTTGTCAAGTAAGTACCCACCTCTAACAGAGTATCAGAGGTAAATTCCTAGTGAAGATACAGCTGCCTATCTTTAACAGATGAGCTTAGGTATATTTATTATAGAGCCTGAGACAAACTCATCCATAGCTGTCTGACCACCTATCAATGCCAGAGGAAAACAGGGCATATGTCTACATACTGACTCCTGCATTTTACAGCAGAGCATGATAGTGAACAAACAGTTTTCATCAAAGAGGAGCCCTCTCCCAGGTAGTGAGCAGAGAGATCAGAAGCATCTGGGGAGGGTAACACCTTAAGCTGTTGCACTACGAGCTGCCAGAACTCATTTGTCAGAGTCCAGAGGCAGCAGGAAGCTGCCGTCATCTCCCCAGATGCGGGTCAGACGAGATGTGCACAATTCCACGGGCCTGAGGGATGCAGCGTCCTTTTCAAGGCTTTTTCCCCTTCAACCTCTTGGCTTTCAATGTCAGTTGTAACTAAAAGCAAAAGTTAAAGATTAAGCCCCAGTAAAAGGGTTTCTCGCAGCCAGATTCCTACCTCCACCCTTAAGATAGAAGAGGAAATCTAATGCAGTCAGTAATAAGCCTCTCATCTCTTCCCTCGGAGCTCTTTTAATTATTTTCATGAAGCAGAGCTGGTTTTAAGGAACCAGCTGGGAGCAGACTGCTGCCCAGCAGCCAAGGCACCTCCTCCCCATCACCGGTCCTGAGCCGGGGAAGGGACCAAGCCCTGCAGCACTGCTGGAGCCCAGGAGCTGCCAGTGGGGCAGGCAGCTCCAATAGAAACAGCCAGGAAACACCTACCATCAGCTTGCAGCAACCCACCAAACTGTCTAAAACAGCACCTTAAAAGTCCCCAAACAGATTTATGAAAATGTAACATACAGGTCCGAATATTTCAGAGGAACTAAAGTCAAAATCACAATAAATGTTCTACTCTTTTGGCTGGTTGCATGCACTTTTTTTTTAAAAAAAAATCAATAGCTGTTTAGAATTCTCTGAGAAAAGCAGAGGAATTATAGTGGATTTATTGTCAGAACTCAGAGGATGTCCAATTCAGATTCAGAATGACTGTCTGTCATGCTACCGGGCAAGTAGGATAGATTTGCTTCCTTATCGGAAATAGAACAGTAAATTAAAAAGACACATTTTAAATGTGAATTTTGTAAAAAAACCTTTAAATTATAGGGAGCATTCAGAAGCTCTATTCTGAAGTTAAACCCATGTAAGCAAAGGTAAAAAGAAGAGAACATAAAGTACTTCCACTCTACCTGTCTTATTTTTTAAACTATTTACCCTGTAAATCCATACCCTTAAATCAGTTGAATTTACACATTAGAGATTTAGCAAGTACTAGATGTTTAAAAGGCTGTTTCACTAGCACTGTGAGACCCATATACAGACAGGTTCCCTGCTTTTGCTACCCTAATACCTTCATGAAAAACAGGAGGAAGCAACTGAATGACTGATCGCAGGCCTGGCAAAAATACATCATCTTTAAATTAAACCACTTCACATCATTGTATTTTTATTTGACAAAGGGCACCTACTGCTAAAACAGCATCTTCAGAGATGATTGTGCAGAGACAGTAACTGAACAAATACCTGACAAATGATAAGAAGTTAGGTTGTTTGATGTAATAAAGCTACCAAGTACAATTTGGTAATACAAAGCTAAAAAAAAAAAAGCCTGCAGCTTGCAACAGAGCAGATTAATATGGAGGTGAATTAGCAAAGCCGGTTTTGCAACAAGCTGCAGCTAATAGCTAGAGTTAACTAGCACAGCAAGTACAGCTAGTGCCTTTATTATCTGTGTGCAATAAATACATCAGGAAATGAGCTGCTGAGACACAGTGTATATATGTGTACACATATACACATGCACACAATTATCAACCCTAAGAATGGACCCCTGAACCCTTTCAGCTCACCATTCATGGCTCCCTACTCCAATGGATGACTTTAATACCACCCAGAAGTGCTGGCATTGCCAGTGCACAGGATCTGCAGTGCACCTGCTCAGGGTAGCAGAGCAGCACCACACAGGAACAGTTCCTTTTTTATTCTACAACTCTCCATCTGAAAAAACATGTCTGGAATCTCCTCTGACCTACAAGAGGTGTCAAGGCCCTGTCCTGGCCTTCTTTTTGTACCAGGCAGCTAAAATCAGAGGTCAAAAGCACTAGAGATACATTTCTACCACAGGGACCACTGGGTCGGAGAGCAGCTTTGTAGTCCATATGAAGTCTTTTTCCTCCAACAAGGTGGGCAGAATTTGCAGCCAGCCGAAACAAGCCATATCTTTTGTGTCAGGGGCAACAGTTTTGTTTAATTAAAAAAAAAAAAAAAAAAGTTAATAGGAAGAAAAATAAATGTCTGGATTGGAAAATGATGGAATCAAGAAACTTTGGTGAGAATTTGTAAAGTGTAACTGAAGGTTTAAAGAAAAGGTCCAGTTATTTTTAATAAATTTGTTACTTTGGGGATTGAAGAATGGATACAAACCCACATTTATGCAGTACACTACTGCAGAATGATGCATATATATCACTACAGCAGAAATAGCTATACAGGAATTGCCTATACTGAGAAATTATGCAAACGTACTACAGTCCATGAGAAGTCATTTTTTGTTTGTTGTTTTTGCTTACTACTTGAGGGGTGATTCCAGACAGAGTTAAAATTTGGTGCATTACCTGACATTTGTGATTGGTATTAGAAACAGTAAAATCTTCATGGATTAGTTAAGCAAAAAGCCAGCAGCCTGGTGTAGCAAATGGTGTCATATTGAAACTAAGGGAACACATGATTTATCAGGTGAGCCATCTCTTTTATATTTCTAATCCAATCCAACTCCAATTTTGTTTGTGAAGTATAGGCAAAGATAGAAAGGCCTGCTTAATAATCTTGAAAGGTGCAATAATCAAAAAAATTGCAACAAATTCAGGAGAGAAATGACTATGCAAACAGCCCTTCCACAGAGCTAGGGAGTTTCACATGGGAACGAGAGAGCACAGAAAACAACACCACCAGGCTAGGTCCACATCTGGAGGCTCTCCCAGTCTGTGTTACTCCTCTGCTTGCTGCCCTTTGTTTGCATCCACTACTTCCATGCTTCAGGCTGGTGCTGTGAAAGATGTAGGCGTGGTGAGCAGGGGTGACAAAAGTCACTGCACTCAGCATGCTCTTGCACACGGATTCTTCTTTCAGGTAAGAAAGGAGAACTACTTTACACCAGAGGTATGAAAACTCCTTTCTCTAACTATTATATCACAGAATCACAGAGTGGTTTGGGTTGGAAGGGACCTTAAAGATCACCCAGATCCAACTCCCCTGCCATGGACAGGGGCACCTTCCACTAGCCCAGGCTGCTGTTCAACCCTGTCCAACCAGCCAGGGATGTGGCATCTACCACCTCTAAGGGGAACCTGCTCCAGTGTTTCACCACACCCATCATAACCATTTCTTCCTTATACATAGTCTGAATTTACACTCTTTTGGTTTAAAACTATTACCCTTTTAAGCCCCCTGTAAGTACTGAAAGGCCACAATAAAATCTCCACATAGCTTTCTCTTCTCCAGGCTGAACACCCCAAATCTCTCAGTGTTTCCACTTCGGAGAGGTGTTTCAACCCTCTGATCGTCTTTGTGGCCCCCCTCTGGACCCACTCCAACAAGACCTTGTCTTTCCCCTGTGCAGAACTCCAGTACATCCTATATACATTTTTCCATTTTTGTTACATTGTAGTAACATGTAGCAATACTGGATAATTCAAAATGACATTTCCACTTGTCTGCACCAATTCTCACCGAATGAAATCTAAGTGCTACTATAAATACACAATTATGTTTTTAATATTGTCTCTGAAAGTATGACAGAATCCAATTACCTAAGTATGGCAGCAGGGGCTTTAGTCCTTTGGTTTGATCTCTTCTCTCAAAAGCACTAATTCTGCAACCCCTGTTTGTTCAGTTCTCAATCCAATAATTTAGAGAATATACACACATATAGGTTGACTTCAGGCATAAAAACTGCAATACAAAACATGAAATTGCTGCATCACATTTTGAAACTAAGTGCATAAATGTGGCCTTTGACACCATATAACTATTCAGATACTCGCCATATTGAGAGTTGGAACAACCCTTTGCAAAACTGGCACTGCAATTTTTTTACATTTGTTCCCTGTTACCTTGTTTGATTTTTGTGATACACTTAATTCAAGACAGTCATAAAACAAATTCTGCTTTACAAGGGTGCCTAAACCCCTACCTGAGACTACGTTTAACAAGAAGCAAGAAAAAGAATGGTATACTCAATAGAATAACTCCAATTATTGATTGCATGAACATAGCTTTAAAAAATGGTACATTTAACACATTAACTAGGATGCCATTACTATTATCTTGAAATCCAGTTGAATCATCAGCAGTATGACTTGCACAAAGATTAAACTTAACACTTTACTTTCGAAACAACTGATTTTAGTGTGCTTAGCATATGTAAGAAAAGAAGTTGATGTAATTAGGAGGAGCCTGTTCCATATGAAGGCACTGCTACATCACTAGACAAACAGATTTGTCTAGTGATGCAGCAGTTTGTTGCCTTCTACTATAATGCCTATGGTAATTATTACTCCCAAGACATTTTGGTATGATGAAAATTGGATAAAATCTTGTATGGACTGGTGGCCAAGGTGTAAGGTTTCTTTACCTGGAATAAATGTACGAGATAATGAAACTTCTCAAAGTGAGCGATTTGAGAACAATATAAGCCACTGGCTCGACCACAGCCTGTAAAAACCTGCCTAGAGATGGAGCTGCATGGGCTTTCACTGGAGGTTGAATGCTACCTTGAGGACCCTGGCATGGCTTGACATTCCTCTGATACTGTGGTAATGAGCAGAGAAAAATGTTGGGATGCTAAGGATACTCTGAGAAAAGCATAGAGGAGGTACTTCCATCAGCCTGGGGACTGTGTGCTCTGGCCTTTGGCATTGATTCATCCTCTCTGGCACGTCTCCTGTAGACATGAGCTCTATCTGAAAATCCTTCAAGGAAAGACAACCTCAGATGATGTTTCACAGATGCTTCAGCAGCACTTAACACATTTTCCCAGAGCTTCATCCTTGAGGACGCTGCATTTATGGCTCATCTCTCGAAATATGCACACAAAAAAGTTAAACAAATTGATATTCTGGGCACCACATGGAGTCCTCTGCCTGTATTTTAAGCAGGACAGGATATGCACAGCTCTACACATAGCAGTGAAACACCCAGTTCACCACTTCCCTGCTGGTTTCACACTATTTACTAATTGAATAATTTTAAGGTTCGGAAAACAGGATCCCAGTCTATACAACACATTGTTTTTTCATTTCCCCTCTCTTCTTGCTGTCAGTTTTTGTGGAGATTTGCCATGCAATTACAAGCACTCATCTGCAAAGAAAACATCCCTATCTGTTCCTTTCTTTTGTCCATGCTTTTTCTGCCTCCTGTTTCTCCCAAGATCTATTTTTGTAGCAGAGTCCCCGGACTAGCCTAACTGAGCAATCAATACTTGCTTTTGTTACTTCTCCCCAAGGACAAATTTGAAAAGTTGATTTGTACAAGGTAACTGACATCCTTTTGTCTACTGGTAACCCGTCTGAAACGGGATCAAAGTTTTTAAGCTAAACTAAGGCAACTTCACCCTCCTCCAAAGCTTAATAACAGTATCCATCACAAAAATTTATCCTGACACTGTCTTGCAGTTTTTAGCTGAACAGAGAGGCAAAATGCAGCAGGGGATGCACCCTGCCCTCTTATGAATCTGTTAGTGAAAGCTACATGCTGACCCAGAAAGGCCTGGGCAACCCTTAGTGCTGAGCAGAACAACAATCCTTAGGATTCCCACAGTAGCCTAGAAAGTCAAAGCAGAACAATTTTGTGGGAAAAGAATTAAATAGAAAGAAACTTCAAATTACTGAAAATGTTTTCTCCATTGTTGACATGCTTATTTATAAGATTTGTAAATAAAATGGTATCAAAGAAACATGAATTTTTCCTAAAAGGCATCCTGGCAACCCTGAATACTGCCAATGATTTGAGCAAAAATACCATAAAGGGTAATGATGTGATTGATAAGCAACTCCTAATATTCAAAGCCTCAAACAATACAATTTTGGTATTTCAAATGTTTAATTGAAAAAAGTACTTGAATTTAGCTAAAATATATTGTGTAGATGCTCTAACTATTTGAAACACTGTTTAAGCATCTGTAGAGGTTCCTTTTTGGCTTTATTAGAGTGTCTTCCAGTGTATAAAAAAATTGAATTAACATTTTCAGATGATTACTTAAAGCTTTATTTTCTTCAGTATTTAAAATAACAGAATATAAAAACTGAGCACTGTACTTTTGAAAGTAAAATAGCTGCAATATTAAATTACATAATAACTATGTTACATACAGTAGGCTGCCTAGAATTGTCCATGACTGAATACGCTCACTTAAGATAAATGGTTGATTAAAATAGGATCCCACTCAAGAATTGTAGAACTCTGACCTGGAACTTCACAGAGCTGCAAGTAAGCCAGCTGAGATTTGAATTAAATAGGGATACACAAAAATAACAGAAGTGATGCCTGTATTAGATGTGCTACTGCAATGTTAGTCCTGTGAAGTTCTAAGTTCTGCTTGGTAGTTTTAAGTCCTACTGCAGTTTTTTGTCCTGCCATAGTTTTCGTTCTCTTCAAGCACTTTACTGGTGTAGATTTGGAACAACTGACACTGATATGACAATCAGTCACCCATGCCCATCTCTCCCTGAACCCTTGCCCAGCTCCATCATAATGGTGACAGCTTGCTGGATGGATGCAGTTTTTAGTTTTTTAAGAACTCTCAGAAAGTCCAAGTTGGTGAAGAAAAACACACGAAGAGAAGTCTTTACTCTCTCCCTAAGCATTTGCAACCATCTGACCCCCACCCCTCTCCTGTTAGCTGTTTATTTAGTGCCACAGTTGCAATCTTTCAGACAAAAAGCTCCATACAGCGCTAAGAGCAAACCAGCTCACCCTCTCTGAGAGTCAGTTACCCAAGTAAATGTCCTAGCCACTGAAGGGAGGAGTTAATTATTTAGTTGAGGTAAAATGCCACCAAATTCTTGATACATTTTCCCAGGAGGGTAACAATTTAGCCCTCTGTATGATAATACAATGTAACTCCAATGTCCTTCTTGCAAAGTTAATGGATATAGCATGCCTTCACTGACATTGCAAGCCATTTTCTCTGTCCTTTTTAAAATAAAGCTTGAAGAATACAGATTTTTTAGATCCCCGGATAGAACTCTTCTAATCTGTGGTGACATTCTTGCCAAGGATCAGTAAAACTGTGAACAGATGCACAATCGATTTTGCTCTCCCATACATTAATGGATTTTCAATAGTATTCTACAAAACAATTAACAGCTTCTTTATTCCAAATAAAAATTAGCATTTTAGCTTCAAGATTGCCACACAACTAAACTAAAAGTAATAGCCTCCCACTCTGAAAGCAAAAACTTATTTTCACTTTTGTTCAGTGCCTGAGGTTGAGGAACAATGTTTGACACAGTAACGACTGCTTCTTTGTTTCACAACTTTAATGTGGATTAAAGTGTTTTAAAAAGAATATTTAAATTACAGTCCTGCTACAATGATCTGACCCAAATTATTACATTCTAGTTATTTTATAGTTATAGTTCATAGCAAAAGGAAAACGTTTTCTTTTGATGCAAGACCTACTCCCACAAGAAGCAGATTGTCAGTGTATATCTAATTGTATTTGCTTCAATATTGGAGTGAAAATGCCACTTTCTCTAGAGGAGTGATGATCTATTCTACACATCTCCAGCATGCTGAGTTCACTACAACACATCTATTGATAAGAGCTGTTTGGTCTCATCCTTTGTCCTTTCATATTCAGTTATTTTTTTCCCCTGGATCTTATACAAGAGATTACTGTTGCCTTCTCTGACAATTACAAGCTTTGTCATCAGATATAAAGTTCTGCTATTTTTAAGACACTAAATAAATTGAGCCCACCATCCTACTAGAAAGTGTATGATCTTTTATTTAGGATTACATTTCCAGGATTTATTTGTCCTATCTTTGAGTCCCAACTCAATTGCCTAGAACAAAATTTGATGGTCCATGGCAACAGGGCTGTAAAAACCCACTCTTCTGAACAGCAGTGACAAGTGGAAAATGGTTTATAACCACTTTGTCATCTAACTCAATAATAGTTTTTATGAAAAATAATTATGTTTTGCAGCAAAAGTAGCTTCCTCTCTTTCTAGGGTAAGAATGCAATTTTCCAATTATGAACTTAATAACCAACTGTAAACCGGTAAGGCTGTATTCCCAAGCCTAAAGAAAATTCTATCTGGCTGCACACAGGAGCAGAATGAAAATTAACTTTCTTTTTAAACTTGTGATTCTTTTCTTCAGCCATATGCCCATACCAAACTAGCAATAAGTATGTGAATATCACTCTACCAGTGGAAAAAAAACCAAACAGAAAAGCTTATCATGAGTAGTAGCAATGACTCATTGGAAAAAGATAACTCAGGATAACCCAGATAACCCTGGGGAACTGTGTGAAAGACTTTAAAAATCCCTTTTTAAAGCAACAGCAGGCAGGCTGCAAAAGAAGCAAGCGATCTAATCCTAGCATTCAGCCTCACAAGCTCCAAAATACTTTGGACAGCCTGTTCCTTCCAGCTGCTAGAGGCAAGTGGAGCTTCAAATTCATAAGATCCTTGGTATTCAAAGACGATACAGAAGGCAAAAACCCTTTTGCAAATTTCTAAGCGGTAAGAAAGGAAAATCTTTAACTACGCAGTTCCTTAAAATTTCTTTTTGGTACAGGTAATGCATTATCTTTCAGTAATTTTAAGGAGCGGGCTAGTTATTAGCATATATTAAGTTCTTTCTTGCAACAACTGAATCTACTGTTCTAACACTGACTTGGGTTTTTTTTCTAATTTATCCTTGCTGGTAAAGAAGTTTATTTTTTTCTCCAGAGCAGGTGATATTCATGGGGACATGGAGTAAAACATCTACCAGCAAGTAGAGAACCTGAGGAATCAATCTTTGCGTCCCATAGATCACTTTATGAAGTAAAGTCCTT
Organism: Daphoenositta chrysoptera; assembly: GCA_013397915.1. Classification (NCBI taxonomy): domain Eukaryota; kingdom Metazoa; phylum Chordata; class Aves; order Passeriformes; genus Daphoenositta; species Daphoenositta chrysoptera. The sequence goes on along the minus strand of VZRO01000464.1, from coordinate 553,597 downwards.
TCAGAGAATATATTCTACCAGGAACAACCAAATCCACATCAAAACACATTGGACTATTGGAACCCCCTCAATGCAGGTTCCTGTGCTACACTGAATAACTCTGATGTGACAGAAACACCACACAGATACCAGCTGAGGACACCGTAAAGTCAGGGATATTCAAGTCTGTCCTGAATAAGGAAAAAAATGGAAATACGTATTTAGGTATAGCAATGCGTAAGACTGTGAAATATATGTAAAAGGTTTGTTTGAATCACTACAGTTACTTTTGAGGGGCGTTTTTGTTTTGCTTTGTTTTGGTTTTGTTTTTGTAAATCTGGAGACTCAGTTTGATCCACAAACCAATTTAATTAGGCCTTAAGACATGAAATAACAAATGAGAAGTGTAAATAACACATTTTCAAATAAATACATACAAGTATACCCCATAGGGCTTCCAGAACATCAGACTGGTAACAATTTTATCTATCATAACAGTAGCACAGAACATTTTCTGTCACATGCAAGGAAAGTAATCTGTAAAACGATGTCATTCAAAAGCAGTTTCAAAACACCTCAGTGATCTGCAAGGCAGCCCCAGAGGTACTAGACTTACAAAGGATGGCTGGGAAATGAAAAAAACCACAATAACAAAAGCACAACAAGAATAAAAAAAAAATCATGTACATTTTTATCTGCTGCCTTTCTGGGCAATTGCTACTTAAATATACACTGTCATAAATTACATGACTGCCAGATGCCAATGTCTACTGCAATGTTAGTAACATTCTGCTTAAACATTTGCTTGTTCTCAGAAGCATTTCCTCTTCGTACCTGACATTCATCAACTTACTATCTTTCCCACCTCCCTCCCCCTCAAATATGCAGAAATACTGGAGAACTATCAACACTTTTGATGTTTTTTACTGCATCTTATTGAAATGACAATGTTTTTGAACTGCTCAAATGCCACTTTGATTTGTCTGAATGAATGTTATTGTTGACTCTCTTCCACCTCTGCTACAGTGATCAATGCTCATCTATTTTACAGACCTCCAACAGCACTTTCCTGTATAATTACAAATACATTCAAAATAATACATCTTTGCTTGCTTACACTATATAAATGAAATTCTCTATCATATACATAATGAAGTGCACACAGTTGCCACGGCCTGAGATGCTCCCATTATAAACTCAGCAAAGCAGCAGGAACATTGCAGCAGTTGTAATATCAGCTCAGTAATCACCACTACCATTTGGAGTGAGAAGTTTGGTATTGTGGGAAAAAAAATAAATTAGATTTCTATAAAGTAATTCACATATTTCATTATGATTTTATTATTTATGATCACTTTTAATAATTTCCTCACCTAGCTTCCAAAGATTTTATTCTGTTTCAGCAATGATCACAGAGTCATAGAATGCTCTGGATTGGAAGGGACCTCAAAGATCATCTGGTTCCAACCCCCTTGCCATGGGCAGGGACACCTCCCACTGGACCAGGCTGCTCGGAGCCCCATCCAACCTGGCCTTGAAGAGATGGACATGAACCTCTATGAATCTGAAGATATGTCAGACCATTCAAACTTAGATAAGGATTTTTCCAAGCTGCAGTCAGCTGTGTCATTCCCTCTTCTGCAAAGCTCACTTGTGCAGCACCTCTTACCAGAGTCTGAGACAAAAACAAAAAATACCAGACAGGGCACTAAAGACTCCACAAATTAGAGACTCGCTTACTCTTCCAATTATGAATTAAGCAATGTGAAAGATTGTTTATAAAGAATTTTCCACAAAGTTTGAAAAAAAATTTCTGATGAAGAAATGATTGTTTAAACACAGCTCAGCCTACTTTATCAGCTATGGGATGTCAGTCATCTAAGACTCGTAATCTGGAAGATGTCATGAGGAGAGGAGGAAGAGAGAAGGTCATACTCTTCCAATCTGCTTGCAATATAAGAAATGCAGAAAATAAAATGGCAGGGCTTCAGGCTCAGTTGGAGAAGGAGGAGTTGAAACAGTCCAGCAGCAAACTGTAAAATCAAGTCTTGGTGCTCTGCCGCTTCACATTTATATTCATAACCTGAAGTAAACCAAATCATCATTGATAACAATTACAGCTTCAACAGAGATGGGAGAAATGGAAAATCCTGAACTGCCTAGGAAAAACAACCCGAATTTCTTGATAAGATCAATACAAGCAAATAGCAGCTTTGGAATATGAAGAAACACAAAGTCTTACACACAAGATACAAAAATGCAGACAGTACCTTCAGAATAACAACAAAATTTGATTTGGGAAGAAAGACTCAATAATGTGCCACAAAAAACCAGCTGAACACGGGCACCTTACACAACAGTAGACAAAACCTAAAAAGCTTACTGCAGAACAAGAACACTCCAGGAACTGAAATTACTTTGTTTTCAAATAGGAAGTTATGGAGAAATTAAAAGCAAGGAAAGTTAATGAAAAATGCAATGTAGCAACAGCAGAATCAGCATTTACCTTCACTTAAAAAACCCCAAAAACCAACCCAGACTGCAATTTACTCGAGGCATAACTGAGACAAATGGTCAAGGACTGTGCATGTCCCCTTCATTAATTTGTTTCCATCAAAAGTCAGTCTTTTCAAGAAGACGTGCTTTAGTTCAAATGAGAATGAACTCGGAAAATCTTAATGTCATGCGATAGGCAGAAGGTCACACTTGATGATCACAGTTGTCCCTCCTGACCTATTGATCTATGAATTAATGTTAAATTAACATCTTTGAAGCCCGCATTTATTTATTAATACTGTGAGTATTCTGCATGAAATAAAACTAAAGCAGTGTGTCATAATATGGCATTTGACTTGAAAAGGACAAAGCAGAAAACCCAACTATCATTACTTTGTCACACACAAAAATGCTTAAAACTGTAGCTACAAAATATTTTCATTATTTTTTCTGCTTAAGTCATTGAGTCCCAAATGATTTACTAGTCTTTGAATCCTAAAAGAAATATCTATATTTAAGATACACTCCCATTAACTACCAAAGGAGAATCTCAAGATAATCAGTATTTGGCACTGGTGAAAACAGAAAATTTGGTAAAGCACAATCCAAAAGAGATCTGAGATTGTGTGAGCAATGTGCAGGTTTCAGTTCTCTTTGCATTAGTACTAGAAATAATGATAATTTTTATGGTACATTTTTTAGTTTCAAGATTAATACAGCTTATAAAAGAAGTTCAATATTACTCCCTGATGTATTACTATTCTGCCAGTGTACAGCTGCCAACAGTAGTTAAATCTGATTAAAGCCCCCTGCTGAGTTAATCAATCTGATAATGTCAGACATTATTAAGGAAGCATACATGATACGGTCACACTGTCTATTATCAGTGGCATGTACACCAGTGCCTTTGTCTTCACAGAGCACTGAAGCTACTTAAAACAGATAAGCATAAAAAGGATAAAAGGCATTATAAACTTTCACTCTCAAGCATTTGTATGCTAATTCCTCCTGAAATACAGCTATTTAATACAAGACACCTTTATTTATTTTAGGGGTTTGGGGAATAACCAAAAACCTGAAAATTTTAGAGCAATGAAGCGCAGCTTAAGAACACTTTACATTCTGAACAATGAAAACACATTTCTATGTAAGTCAGTCTTTTTGTATTAGAATAAATTCATTTTACAGAAGCTGTTGTCTCAGTTTGAGCTATATTCATGCACAAAAAACACAGGTCTTCCAAACACTACATACTACTTGACCCACTCAGAAGTCAGCAGACATTACTTCAATGCTGTCATTACACTAATACACCCTAATGCTGAAATCATTTGCGTTTCAAAGGGAGCTGCTTCTTTTCTGTTTACATTACGTTAAAAAGCAGAGTCATATCTATTTACATTGAGCTGCATTTAGTCTTTGGATGTCAGCACTATCAGCAGAAGTATCTATCATCAGCTCTAATGCTAATCGGCTCCTCAAGAGATGAAGGTGTAACACCTGACCCAGCACAGTCCCTTTGCAAAGCAGCTGAGATATTGCTGAGGACAGAAGGACAGCCCATGTTGCTTCAGAACAACACCCAGCACACATGCAGGGGGCCGGGGGCACAATAAGGGCAAAAGAAAGGCGGCCAATGAAACATAAGTTGCAACTCTAAGGAATCAGTAACTATAGTAGGCATAAAAGACAGGTTGAGACAACTCCTCCCTAGGACTGGTGGAAAAGCAATTCCTACAGTTGCTTAGGATCCAAGGAAAGTTGGAGGGTGATCCCAATTCTACCTATAGACCATTTCCTAGGTGCCCAGTGCCAGAGACCCAGATAAATACATGTAATGAACTCTATTTGGCTGTTTCTGACTTGGTTCAGCACTGTAACTATCTCTTTTATTGACATCCCCTATCAAGCTAATATTTGTTCCAGAATGAAATAATCAGTAGCTTGCAGGACACCTACACCTGAGAATCATAAATGTAGGCCAGATCTAGATCTTCTAGCCAAGAAACAGACTGCCTAAATTGTTATTTGTTTTGGTGCGGTTTATTTCTATTGGGGTTTTTTAGGTGGGGAGGCAGGGGATGGACAGACACAGACTATTACATTACAAACTTGAAGAACAAGTATATATAGTTTTGTAGAAGTTCTACATAGTATCTTTCTAGCCCTCTAGAACTAGAAATTCTTTAAACTGTTATGTAATGTACATGCAGTAGTATGTGTATTTGGTCAATCCAAGTTCCCCAAAATTTAAAGCAATAGCTTGTCTAGGAACAAGCTCTCAGTTTTGATCCAGGGCAACATAGTCTCTACAGACTAGTCTGAAACATATCCACATGTTTATAAATAACAGGCACTTCCCATAACTGCAAATCACAAAAATAGAATTTAGGAGCATAGTATTTCTTTTTCCACTACTTTTTCTTTTACAAGGTTTTTGTGTCTCATGTTTGTTCCCTAATATTTAGCAGCACTTTATTTGAAGTATTTTTTTTTCCCCATTTAATAATTAAAGAGAAAAAAGCCAAAATGTGGCTTAACTGATAGATAAACTCTAGTTCAAGAACTGAGATGAAACAGGTATTTCCAGTTGCAAGTGTTAGAGAAAGGCTGAAGCATAGGATTTTTCAAAGACTGCAACTTATGTTCAATCAAGGACATCTAATCCTTTACACACTGTCTTTTTTTAAAAAAGGCAGATTTAGCCAAAGTTAGTTCTTTGAAGAATAGTAACAACGTTTTCAAAACTTGCTACAATTTTAAAAGAAACAGAAGTGAACCAGTTTTTTAGTTTTACAGAGAATCCTATTTTTCTCTTTCTCCCCTGCCCTCACAACCCCCAAACTGGAGATCAACTGGTAAAAACAGGAAGCAAAAAGACAGTGACAGTAAGCAACAGCTTATTATGGGTTTGTGCCTCAGGGCTGAGTTCCCATGGGGATTCTCTAATGTCTAATATGAGTTGTATTTGCATATTAATATTCCCACAGGGCAAAAGAATCTTCTTTATTAGTCATCTGATTTTCAGGAACTTCACACGAATTCAGTGTCTCTGAAACCTCTCTCCTTCTGTCAGCCTTGGCTGAAATTTGGCCACTGAGGGTAGGGGACAGTACTGAGAAGGAAGGAGCAGCAGACAGGATTGACAGGCATACACAGGCAAACTGCATGTCACAAGTTTCACATCACATTGACATGTCACAAGAACACTTACCTAAAACCACATAATCTGAGCAAGACAATAAAAATTCACACCTCTACAGACCAAAAGTAGGTAAAGAAATCCAGAATTGAGAAAATTCCTAAGTTTAACACCAGTAAAATTTTCCCACTCACAACAGAGACTTAAATAGCAAGCATAATCTGAAATTCCAATTTCCTTAATAATAACAAGCACTTTGCACTCTCTTCTTCCTTCTCCAGAATGCACCAACCACTACAATATAATACAGTTTTGTTTTGATTCTCTGATCTATCTTTAAATGTGGTCTATGCTAACGTCATACAGCTGTATGACTTGGAAGGTGAATATTAATTCAACATACCTGACAGCTAAATTATCAACAACTGTAGGTTTGCACATATGCTCAGACACGGGGGAAGTACGCTATTAATTCCACTCAAGCTTTTAGGAAAGTATGAAAATCGTGACAGAGGGCACTTTTATCTCCTTGGCTACAGCATACTAAAAGGTATGTCACTTATCTGTTGATCCAGAAAGATACTGCACTGTCTTCTTGTCAAAAAGATAGCTGAAGAACTTACAGAGTGATCACAGTTCTGCAGGAATTAATATCCTCCCATCCTTGCTGACCAAAGCAATCTTGAATCTTGCCTGAATCAGGCACTTCAATGACAGTCAAGTGCTTTAGCAGAAACCAGCCCCGAGACTACAGCCCCTCACAAAAGCACACCTTTTCTTAAAATTATTGCCTGCATAACAACAGCTCTATCAGATCTCTGAAGGCTGAAGTTCAAAGACAAACTCCGTGTCACCGAAAGAGCGCCAGTCAGCTCACTGTCCTCCCACAGCACCTGGTGTTTGGCAGCCTGAGGCACAAAGCAAGACACGAAGTACCATGAAAATTGTCTGCTCTAGCAGTTTCCAAAACAGCAGATCCTTTAATATTGGAGGTACTTCCAAAACACAGTTCCCTCTTAATATTAAACGCATCCCTAAATAGGAACTCCTGCCTATCCGAAGGAAGTCGAGAAGTGTGTTTTGACCCTTTGTGTTGCTTGTGAGCTTATTCACTGGAGAAACTGTTGGAAGAAATTGGCTCTCTTGTTTTCCAGACGATCTGCTGAATATGTGATGAAAGGGAACATGTTGCCCCCTGGCCACTGGCACTCGAAAGGAATGGCTGCAAGGATTACAAGTGGGCTCTGGGCCATATGGTGTGTAGGCTTATTGTAGGAATTTAGCATTTTTTTGACTCCTACTTTCCTGTCAAATCGGTTGAAATTAGCCACTGAGCTTCCTCTCTGAAGACTTCAGAAACTACATGGTGATTGTATAATTTTTTGCCATTGAAAAACCAGATTAAAAAATTACATAAAAATAACATAAAAACTATGTATTCACTCATCATAAAGGAAAGAAAAAGAAGTAGTTATAGGAGACGCTTTCACAAACTGGGGTATTTATTGGAAGCTGTGGCTTTAATAAATGTGAGCTTAACATTATAGAAATGAGCATATATTACAGCATACAAGCTTAAAGCTATGAAGGTTTAAAATAGAGTTCAGAAGCTAAGCCAGTTTAAGCCACATAGTAGTACTCCATTATCCTTCCAGAGAATAGTACAGAGTACATATGACTGTCATACAAAAACATAATCTTATTTGCTATTTAGCTATTTCTAGAAACCCAATATTACGTTAGGATGTCTGCAAATATTACAAATGCTGTTTTGTGAATGAAACAATACATCAAGTAAAATAATATAGTATTGAGGTCTATACCTGATGAAAGGCTTCTAGCCTCCAGACAATCGTATAAGAAATGAATTTATTTTAAATGTATAATGACTGTATCTACTCAATATGTTCATGTTTTATTGATACTCAGTCTGGAGAGGATATAAAGTGTAGATGGGGATTGTAGACAAAGCTGAATGAGCACAGACAGGTGTGTAGGGGGGCGTGAAACAGGGCACAGCTCCTCATCCACTGATGCAAACAGCACATGCTGGGCATTTCACTTCAGTTGAAAAAGTTTCATGTAGCAATCAACAATATTAACTCTTCATCTGTACTAGTGTTCTGAATTCTTTTAATGGACCTTCAACTGTCTACCAAAATACCTTCCCACACTGTTCCCCATCAAAAGGTGAAGTTCAACTCCACAGACCTTAAAATCAAGCTTGTTTTGGCTTTAACAGGGGTTTTGCAATATGCCCTAGTACTCTGCATCACTCACAGTGAAGGGAGGTAATCAAGCCATCAGTTCACTCAGACTACAAAAAGGTATGTACTGGCTGTGCACTAACCTTCTGGCCTTTGCTGGAACACACACAGGCACAAGTTTAAAGCTAAGAACAGGAATAATGTCTGGAGCATGCTATGGCCTTATACAATCGTTTAAGACCAACTTGGCAACTGAAGATTTCTTGATTAATGTATGATGTGTAACAACTGCAGCATGTATGCTCTTGTTGCAGGCAGCTTATCGATGCCAGGCATGAAGATTACTCTCCTTCGAACAGAGTTTGGCCAAACTAAAAAAAGCCACAACACCAACCACAAAACAAACAACCCCCTCCAAACCTAACAAAGGAAAAAAAACAAAGAAAACCAAACCATCCCAAAAATAAACACACAAAAGAAGAGGCATACATCAGCAGGAGAGACAGCACAGAGCAATTGACATCTATTATATTATTCCCTATTATTGATGCTTGGGAGATGCTCAGGAGAAAAAAAACGTTATACAGTGGGGAGAAATGTGGACAGGGATTTAATATCAAGCACACAGGTAGTTTAATTATACCAGGGAAAACCATATGATGTCCAGACTTTTAAGCACCAAAGCAGCAGACCTGACTTGGCATCTGTGTGGTATCCCAGAGACAGTGTGAGGGGAACAGGTACCCATAGCTCCTAAGAGTATTGACAGTGGAGGAAGGGCTGGGAGAGATCAGGGGGCAGGGTTTATGAGTTAGGCTGAAGCTTCGGGCTCAAAGTGCCAATCTGCACGCTCTGGAGTGTTCCTAGCACTATTCCCGGGGCTACTGATGAGATCACAGTGAAGAAACTGATGTAGGGAAGAGCTCAAATTTATTTTAAGAGGAATAATTTCTGAATTGAATAGAGTTCAAACTGGTACAGGAGTCATGGGGGAAGGGAGCAATGGGGATAATTAAACCATATGCACCCTTTTGGGATATGGAAGAAGATAAGCTGGCCACTCCACATGTTCATGCAGCACTTCTCTTTTATTTTATGTGAAAAAAAACCCTGAAAGCATGTTCAGGTTCTTCTGTATACTGTAATCAAATCAGTTGCTAAAAGTAGTAATAATATATTCTCTCTCAAAGGAAAGGAAGTTTATTTGACTTGCATTTACATTATATTATCACTGACAGATCTGTTTTAGGTTAGGGGAAGGGCTGGTATTGCAGAGATAGTATTTACCACGTTCCAACCATATTCAAGGGCTTGGTGAACCCTGAAACAAAAGTGATAAAGAAAAACAGAAATCTGCAAGGAAAAACAAGTAAGAAATACGGTGCATAGAAATGGTCTATTGCTCTCCCCAGACACATTTAAATAAAGAAACATCCAACAACATTTTGATTACTGGATATCACGATACGGAAAGGTATGCTAGGAATCAAGTAAAATCAATCAGAACTCCTCTTAAGACTGAAGATGACTAAAGAGTGGAAAAGACTCTAAGATGATGAATCATGAACTGCAACTGAGGCAAAAAAGAAATAAAGAAAAAAAAATCAAAACAGGCAGTTAGGCAGAATCAGCCAAAGACAGTTGTACTTATGTCAACCATAGACACAGAGAAGAACAAATGTTATTAGAATACCTTAATTTATTGACCATGGCTTCTTACTACAAAGCATTCATCATAATTATCAGAGTCAAATAAGCCTTTTCTGGCCACAGGAAATGATTAAACAGTTTGACTTTGCAATGGTAAATACAAGTGTAAATTTCTTTTAAAGCTGAACCACAAGAAAATTAGGCTCAATGAAATTAAGAAATTAACAAGAGATTCTCACACTCTCAATTTTTACAGTCTCCATGTAGTAAATAAATAAATAAATAAAATCAGGACCACTGACACTGGGGCTATGTAATTAGCACTGGTTATTTCAGGCACACAAAGTTTAATAATTGCCTTCTGAGCATGTTTTTGGTCCACACACAGTGAGAGGACAAATATGCTGAGTGATGGTCAATAGCTCAAATTCAATTTTAACCTGTGGTAAGAACTGACAAGATTGATGGTAATGTGCCATCCATTCTCATCAGTCACACTTAGTCCTCAGACTTCTATTATCCACAAATCCTGCTAGACAATCAAAGAGAGAGAACTACTGAATTATTTATTAAAACTGACACCATCAATTATGCTCCCATATAAAAAGTCACCAAGCAGCCATTTAAAGAATTAGAGTGTACATTTTGGTAACTTTTGACCAGGTTAACAACCACTCTGGTTTGGGACAGGGTTGGAAGCTCTTCTTAGACATTTTATATCTGAGAAGTTAACCTTGAAAAAGCAAAATCCTTCAATACTTCCTTTCTCTTTTTTTTTTCTTCCCCTCCCCCACATCACCTTTTGACATAATCTGAAAAGCTTGCAGAGGCATACCTTAAGCAACAGCCTTGGAATAGTGTTTCCACATTGGGAGGTCAGCAACAGTGACCATCATCAATGCCAGGAATCCCAGAAAATTAAATGGGGTACAGGTGCTATACCTTGGCAACCAGCTGGACTCACACACCAAACTTCTGATCTCTTGGTACAAGCAAGGCATGCAGTTGCCTTGTTCCCTTTCAGCACATGCAGTCCCTTTTAATTTACACATGATTTCCATGAAATTTCTATCACCTTTTAACATCAGTGTTATAAAGTTCATGTTTTAAGAGATGTGAATAACTATATTATTGCTGTGCAGAAATTCCAAATTACTAACACAACACCGCATTCAGAAGAGTGGGTTACATTCCCAAAACATCCTGTCTAGACAATTATGCAAAACCATGGCCCACTGAGGTATTTCCTAGCATAACTTGGTGGCCCTTGCTCTGAGTAAAGACAGCTCAAACACAGCTATGAAAGTCACTCTTTCAATAGCACCCAGCAGTAAGTGGAGAAACCTGGAAATAATCTAACAGAGAAATGATCTATAACCCCTCGTGTATATGCCCAGCATGGAAAGGTGCCTAGATTCACAGAGTTTCTGTTTGGGATGGTGTATAGGACAAAGACTGTACCTATAATAGTAAATGCAACATGCCAGGACTGTCTGCTGGCACTAAGCTGGCTCAGCACAGCCTGTGCCCATCCTCCCTCACCCTTCAAAGTACACAACTGTTGGACAGGAATCTCTTTCAGCCTCCCTTCTCCCAAGGCACGCTCAGAATTTGTTCAGGAGAATACTGGTGGATAATGTACAAAGCCTTGCCAGATGGTTCTAATAAGTTAGTAATATTAATAACAACAGTCAAAAAATGCCTTCTGGCATTTTGTCCATATAAGCCTGAGTGACAAGTCCAGAGGGCTCATCCCCTCTTTGTAACAAGAAGGGGAAGAACATAAACAGATAAACAAAGGGAGGTAACTGAAATGTCTAGGACTAACCATGAAGCACCACAAGGGATGGACATCTTGAAACCAAAAATATTAAATAGCTAGTTTTCATAGTACTTAGGAAGAAAGAACAGAAGCTATCAGAGCAAGAAAGATGCTCTCAGCTTCAGGTACCCAAAATATTTTTTGTTTGTCTTAATGCTATTGCTATTTTAGGTAATTACCATTACAAGGAGTATTTTTCCCAAATTCTGCTGCAAACAATCTACAGACTAAATACAACTACAATTCAGTGGTTGATCTAGATACAAATTCTTGCCGCTTATAACCCAGTGAAGTCCCCATGAATACACTCAGTTTTCTCCCTAATTTCAACATTTATCCATATTACTTGGTTAATATAGTCTCTTTTAGTTTCTGCACTATGAAAAGGCCACTGCTACATCACATGCTCTATTACTGGTATTTTTAATGAGGAACAAGTTCACCAACCACAAGGTGTAAATAAAGTTTTTGCTTAAACATATGACTACTTCCAACATGAATATTTATACAAGAACAAACTGGCAGCAAAGGTACTCTTGTTAAATTTATCCTCTGGATCGGTTATTTCAAATTGGATAGCAATTTAAAAGCTATTTTCAAAAGCTTTTTCAGGAATGTTTATTTCTTACATGAGGAATCATGTGGCTGTTTAGGAAGGAAAGTATCTCTTTTAAACAGTACTTGGATCATCAGCAGCAGGACATCCCTCTCCTACTGTTACCCTTACCCAAAACAATGTTGAAGTTTCTCTGCCTGCTCTCAGTAAACTGTAATTAAATAATAAAATTTCAACTTTAATAATAAAATTACTGCAGCAAGCCACTCAAGTGAAAGTCAGAGGCGTTAACTCTTCCGGCTTCAATTTAAAAGAACCAAAGCTTCACAGTATGGAATGGACCAAACTGTCCACAAATGAAATTAAAATGGCTTATAACGTTGATGGACAGCAAGAAAAAACTAGGGTTTTTTTACATATATATTTGATCAAATTGAAGGAAGAAAACCCAAAACCCACCAAATGATGCAAAAACTGTATTCCAGAGTGATCAATATACTTAATCTTAATGCATAGACCTTCAAAGAGTCTCTTTGAGATCTCAGGTTAGGTTTTGGTTTGGGTTTTTTTTTTTAAAACAAAAAGTTCTAAAACAGAAAAAACATTGTTTAAAAAAGTCCAAGTTCATAAATTTTTATACTTTATTCTTAAACTTTGTAAACTTTTAAAGAAATTTCAACACCAAATTACATGTGTATGATATTAACGCACTTATTTGACAGACTTTCAGATTATTTGTCAAGAAAAAAATCACCACATAAATATTTTTTTAATATGGTCTATATGCTGAACCCAACCTTTTAGCTATACATGCCTCAGATAATTTCTTCTTTGGTGAAAGATGCTTCTGTTTTTCATCTCAGGAAAGCCACTCCTGCCTCTTAAGAATCATCTTCTGAAACTCTGTACAGTGGCTTGTGACGTGACTGCAATGAGCCAATACAGCCCCAGACTTTTTATTATTGTATTCAATGCTAGTTCTTTATGTAACCTACACAGTGCTCAATGTGTCATCAGCAAGGCCTTTTTTTGAAGATTGAATACCAGTGTAAGGCAATTAAAGTTTAAGCATATAATTTACTCCTGTTTTTGTTGATCTATTTAGTTAGTGCCTTTAGAAGAAAATGAAAGGACGAGAATGTTTACTGGTCTGATATAAAAGAATATTTTGAGTAGTAAGTGTGGGGGTTATTTAAACTATTTACTACCATTCTGGCACACCAGAAGAGCTCTAGTGCAGACAGGGATCCTCCTTCATGCAGACCAGGAGCCACACCACTGCTAACAGCAGAGGGTTGGCAATTCTGCAGGATGGCTCTGAGGTTAAGTGTTGATCGATCTCTTCCTGCATTTGGGGTTGGATGTGTCTGAGTATGTGAAATAGGTTATATGTTTAGGAAGGGTTTCAGCTGCATCTATTTAGAAAGTCTTAAGGTGATGGCTGGCTCTTGGTTTTTACTCGAAAGGAAATGCAATAAATCCAAAGGAGTCCAGTAACTTTCAAGTGTGTAAAAAAAACCCCAACTAAATGGTTCAGTATAAAGAAGAGTTCTTCAAGACTGTATATACACTTCAGTAAAACAAGCAAGTGGAAGCACTTAACAGTGTTAAACTTCGCTGTTATTAAAAGACAACAGTCAGCCAATTTCATTTATTAGAAGTCTAAATATAAAACAGTGCAATGCAGGTGATAAAAATAGTTGCATGCTGCTCAAATGAAGTGGTTCTGTAAAATTTTCAATCAAAGATTTAATTAGTGAATTTAAATGTCAGGCCAAAAATTAAGTCATTTCAAAAAGGGTAAAAGTTGTGCACATCCCCTCCATGGCTTAAGTTCAACCTTTAGTTTCAATCAGTTATCTGCAAACACAAGCCATATTCTGCTCCAGCAAGAAACACTGCACCTGCTTTATCAAGGTATAACAAAAGCAACATTTGCAATGAACGTGTTTATGTATCACATACAGGCAAACTCACAGTATGTGAGCCAACCACCACACGTTGTCTATTTTTAAACTGCATCTCAACTTCATTGTTTCAGTCCACAAAAAGGATAGAAACTGAAACTTAGGTTCTATTAATGACCAACTCAATTAAGTGCTGGACTATCTATGCTTTTCAACAAGAAAAAAACCAATCCAACCCCAAAATACCAAACAAATTACATATTAATTATCCCAGAATTCCAGAACCAGCTGAGGTTGGCAAAGTTCTCTGAAGGTCTTCTTGCCCAAACCCCTGGCTCAAGTAGGGCCACCTCCAGTCAGTTGCCCCAGATTGTGTCCAGACTTCTTTTGAATATCTCTGAGGATGGAGACTCCACAAACTCCCCGGGTAAGCTGTGCCAGTGCTTGGTCAACCTCACAGTGAAAAAAAAGTGTTTTCTGAAGTTCAGACAGAGCCTTCTGTGTTTCATTTTGTGCTTTTTGCTTCCTGCCCTGGCACTGGGTGCATCTGAGAAGAGCCTGGCTTCACCTTCCTTACACCTTCTCAGTATTTATACTTCACTTGGATAAGATCTCCCTGAATTTTCTCTTCTCTACAGAAGCTGTACAGCGGATGCCATCAAAAATGATGTTGTACAACATATGTTTATCTTGCCTCCAAAAATACCTTTTGGGTTAAAGTAAGTTTCCTGTCCAATAAAATCATTGAAACCAATAAAATTTGAAGAGGTAAAGATGTTAGCTACAATTGGCTGACATTTCCCCAACACACTACTTAGGTTTTGGACTTTCTGGGATTTTTTTTCTTCAGGAAGAACTAAGGAATAAAGAAGCAAAATGGACACCTAGCTGAAGTCTTGCCTATGTATAAACTTTCAGTGTTCACAAAAAGCACATAATTTAAGACTACTTTTAGCTAAAAGAGTCAAAAAGTTGAAAGAATATTTAGAAACAAGGTTTACATTGATTCAGTTTAAAATCAATAGACTTAATATAATCCTAAGTAGGACAGAAACTAAAGAATTTTTTAAAAATCTATCTGGACACATTTTAATTAAAATTAGTTTAAAACTAATTCAACCAATTAATCAGCTTTTGTAGCCTGCATATTTAGAAAAAGCTGATGATTCAAATCACTGTATCAGGGGTATGAAAGAACACATAGCAGAAGCTGGAAGAGCATAAGGCTTGCAAGCCAACTGTTTTGCTAAAGGGCGAGTGAAATGGGCAAAATTAATCTGTAAATTCAGCAGAAATTTTAGGACCGAATGGCATTTACTCTTGAAAAAAAGATACTAAAACACTGTCTTTCCACATATAAGCAGCAAATGTACCTTTTTCTTATTTAATAGACAAGCATTTTTTTTTTTTNTAAAATGCCAGCATTTTTTTTTTTTTTTTTTTTTTTTGTTTTATTATTTGTTTTAAAACTTGCTTCCACAACAAGCACTTCCAGCAAAGTAAGATTGAAAAGCAGTACCAGCAACTACTATGCAATTGAATCTTCTCCCCATTACTTATCACACTGCACTGCTATTTCCAATTCCATTTCATGTCAATCGATACACAGCCAGGAAGAATGCCTACTTTGTAGCCTTTGTAACTGCTACAATATAAATGCTGAAGTTACTTATCTATACCTTTGATAACCATCTGATTAAACATTTTACTGTTCAGAACCAATTGTCTTTCTGCCAGATATTTTTTCTGCTTTTCATATTTGCATTAAGCAAGCTCTAATCAGTTCGGTAGTTTGTACAACACGTAGCATTCACCACACTTTTACACACATCCATTTATTCCAGAAAAAACCCCTTTCATGTATTTTTTTCTTAGTAACTCAGTATAAATGGCTACTAAAATCTGACATTATCGGTGCCCCTTATGATAGGAAAAATGAAAGCATATCCTGAAGTAAATTAATAACCCAGCTAGATGGCTTCTGCAGTTGGACAGTCTCACATCACTGTGCTACTTACTAATCATCTCCGCGTGTTTTCTCTTTGAAACATTTCTTCTGTTGCTGAGCTATAACAAACAAACCATGTATGGCTGATTATGCCACTGCACTAACAATTATGAGTTGGCCCTTTTCCATTTTGCTTGTTAAAATCCGCATTAGTCATGTGGAAAGCTACTAAGCCATACAGACTCTAAAAATGCTACAGGAACGTATGGAAGTGTTTAGGACTGAAAACAAGCCATTTAAGCACTTATGTTTCTTAGCCACAGGACAATAATGCATATGAAATAACAGACTTAACAAACAAGTGGTCTCTCTTGCCAGCTCACTTCTAAACTGTCCTTCTACAAAGTAATAATATGCAAACACCTTAGCCATGAATTTATGAATTGTCATGGAAAAAATAATTCCCTTGACATAAACCACTAAGGCAAGTTTATTTTTACTTCTTGAAGTCTTAAAAGTAACAATTCTATCCCTTTACTGTACTTTGTGCAAATTTTTGGCATATTTGTAATATAGTCTGTCTAGTAGAGTTAAATCAGTTATTAATTTAGTCCAGAAATTGCATCAAATTAACATCCTAAATAATTTTTAAAAGCCCAAACAAACAGAACCCACTTCACTGGAATATTAGCAACAAACAAATCACTAAACATAGATCAGAAGTTTTCACGTGAATCAGGAACAAGTCAGTTTGACAGTGCAGGAAAGAACAGCAGTGTGAATATAAAGGTATTTACTGCTGTACCAAAATTAACTGAAAGCTCTCAAGGCTGAGAGACCCCTGCAACCATTGATTTTCAAACAGCACAGGAGGTAAAAACAAGTCCTCTTGGGGGATAGCAGGTAGAATGAAGTGCATGCATTCTATTCAATTAAAATCCTTTGAAATCCACAGTAAAATCCTAATCTTGAAGACCCTAGGATGAAAGGGGTTATGTAAATTGAACGAAGTCAGTCCCAGATTTTGGGACAGCCCCACTGTTTTCTGTGATATAGAACTGCATTGTTGCCCCACAGCTGACCATCTCCCTTAAAAAGCTGTGCAGCTACCAGGAATACAAAAAATCCAACCTTCTAATTTATAGCAATATTTGCATGTTTCTGCACCGTTTCCTTGGGTGCTGAGCTGCTTACAATTCCCCAAGCCCAGACGGAAAAAATTAAAGTTATCTTTAAAACCACCATGAGATACACGGAGCATGGAATAAGAACTGGCAAGTCCTGGCAGAGATTGCAAACCCCTCAGGTGCGCCCACAAGGTCAGGTCAGAGTGCACAAGGAGTCACATTGAAGGTAACAGTACAACTGCTACAAGCAACCAGCGACGTAAAAGAATTAGGATGTGTTGACAAGAGGAACTAAAGTTTAAAGTATTTCCCTTCAGCCCACACATGGGGGGAGGAGGAACCCACTCCTGCTAAGTTCTGTAAATACTCAGCGTGTTTTTACTACAGCGTCCATTAGTGGTATTTACACACAGCGATGACCTCATTCTTTAGCACAGTGAATAAACATGAGAGGAAAAAAAGTAAAGTATTTTGGTTGTGTATTTATCAGCGTTTGGGCTCATTTAAATACTGCTTGAATAACAATTATCTTTCTCAGCTGAGCACAGCATCAGGTTGGCAGACTGTGCTTCACTTCTTCTCAAAGTGACAATTAACCTTGATATCAGTCTGCAAAGTGCTCTGTACTGGCAGCAGAATAAAATTATCATTATCATATAAATCATAAAGATTCTACTGAAACTGAGATGGCTGTCATCCCTCAGCTATTTGTATTCAGTAAGGAGCAAGCAGGTTGCTGTAGAACATCTTCAGAATGCATCATCCTACAGCCACCACATTGTGGGCTTTTGAGGCTGCATTTGTAGCTACCTGAAAATGTAAGCCCCACATGTATGCCAAAAGACTCACAGTTAATATACATTATTAATTAAATATCACTTAGGGAGGTTTGTGATGCAGAAGGCCATTATACTTGAATCATGAATTTAAATCTGATTTGCACTACAGTAATTCCAGACACAAATGAGATTTTCAAGTTGATTATGTGATGCCTATCAGTTAGACAGTATCCCATACCAATGATACTTGTGATCACCTGACCTTACTCTACCAAGACTACAGTTTACTAACAAACAAAAAAAGGTAACAACAACAACAACAAAAAAACCCCCCTCAAATTAACTTGGTTAATGCTGGATCAAAATTCAAAATAGTCCTCTTGCATTGATGGTTAATCACTGTGTTGACAGATTGTTGAGGAATGTACTCAGACAACTAGAATTGTAGTAGTTGTGTCCACAAGAGTCCATTGAAATCCCGTACTGAGTAAATACTTCTTCCCTTCTAGGCAGCCTGGACATGCAGGGAAGGAAGAAAATTGAGTCGTCTTCTCTAAAAATTTCCCACCTTCAAACATGTAATGACAAGTGACTGTGAAAATGTTTACAGTCATTTTTGATATGACACTTCATTTTTGTAATGTGCACACTGTGTGTCAAAGTGTTTTACTGTTCTTGCTGCTACCAACAGGACATTGCTGTGAATAAGATATGGCAGTGAAGCAAGCTCTCTTTTAGAAACAGTTTTATAGAGTGACAGGTTTATTTTATGTGTAACAGAACACAAATAAACCAACAGCCAATTGTGTGGAAGGGCACCTTGGGTGTTGGGTTTTTACCCCCCACTAGAACCAACTGTTATCTCTGAGCCAAACTATGGCAGATCTCATACAAGGACCTCAGGAAAAAGAGACAAAGAACCTGCTCTTTGTACCCGTGGCTCAAGTGACCCCAGGGATTGTTTTTGGCAGGCAATGTGGCAGATTGTACACAGGAGATACAGGAAGCCACGGTTGTGTTTCTGACCCAGCCAGCAATCTGAGTTCTCTGAGAGGTGCAGTGCCAAAAGTGCACTGCCACACAGCATTCTGAATGAGCAAACAAGTGTGGCCCACAACGCCCCTGCTGCAGAGAAATGAACATACTCCAATGTAACATGGAGCAAGGCTAACTTTTCCCCTGCAATCAAAAGCCAGACACCCTTCCAAGAAAGGCTCATTCATGAATGCCCTGCCTTTCAAGCTATCCATCAGAATCTGAAATAACGGGAAGGTCCATTTTCACACTAGAGACTCACTCAAAATTCCTGTGGAAGGCTCAAGTCCAGTTAACTTCAGCCAACAGCTTAACCTAGAACACTCAATGAATCCCATCCACGGTTACTTCGTGCTGCTGCAAAACCTGGCACTGCGTTCACCGTAGTGATTCTGAAGCCAATATTCCTATTAATCCACCCCAGCTGCAAGCCCCAAATTTAGAAGTTGGTTGTTGTTTTTTTTTTTTTTTTTAATCCCTGGTTTGCAACCCTAAATGCCACAGCTATGAGCTTAGCAATCAATTATTTATATCAACAAATCTGAAATTGCATACTAGGCAGACATCTAATTTTACAGTCCTAAACTTCTCTGAAAATTAAATGTGCTACATTCCATCCACCTTCTCTGGTAGGGTTATAACACACCTAATTTTTTAGGCAATACATGTATTTATCCTGTTTAGGCTACCTAAGAGAGCAAATAATGAGACTGCACAGAATTTTAAAATTCTCTGGATCACATCTATGGTAAAATGGCCATACAGTTGACACCATATTGTTATCCCAAGCATACTTCAATTAACTTTAAAAAGTATTTATCTATTTAGCTCAAAAGTATAAAATCCTAAATACTGCCTTCTTATGTGTAAACAGACTAATCATAAACTAGTGTAATAAGACACTTAAAAACAAAAGCCACTTTAGAATTAAAACACCTTAAAGTGTAAAATCCAGTTTGTTACCATAGGTTTTACACATTATCCATAGAATTATGATATATGCAGAAGATTCTGCACTGCTGTCAGAGAAAGAACAGATTTTCCTTTGACAGTTTTAAAGTTATAATAGAAAGGATAAAAATCTCTATTAGATTTATGATGTGCCTATTCAGTGGTGTTTACTGTCAATACCTCCCAAGCGAAATTTAAATCAAACATCAGCTAATCTTGCAGAAATAAAAAGCCCTTCTCCCCAAAACCAATGTGCACTAAAAATGAGGCAATCATTTTGAAAGAATGAAATTATTCACTGTTTCTCCATTGAATAACAATGTTATTTTCTGATAAAGATATTTCACTATGAAATCACTGCTGAATTTTATACAAAAAGACTGCCTACAGCAAGATAATCCAGAATAAATGCCTTTAAAAGCTTTAAAATTCTTAGAGGCTAAGCTAAGCTTCAAATTCCATAAAAGTTACAGTAAGATATAAATAAGTAAAAAACCCAATACAACAATAACACCCAAAACAGAAAAAACCTTTAGAAATTTGTCAGCTGTGTCGTTACTCTGAGAGTAATTGCTGTAACTGTATAGCTTATTCTTCAAATATAACTCAATCTACTAAACTGAACACAAACCCTTTTTTTTCCGTCTTACAGAATCACCATCTTGGTCTCCACAATATTTACAACATTAAAAGACTACAAGTGTCATGAAAGCATATAATCACTCACCTATAGCCCTCTCTAGGCACAGTATGCATCTCAAGTTAATAAAGGCCACATAAATATGGCTTTTGTGCCAAGCAGACAGTAAATTATGTATTTGACTACATGTTTCTCCCTAAAAAAACCCAGAATGTTAACATTAATCAGAGGAAACTTCAGATTCTGGCATAAATTTGACTATCGCATAAAAGGTAATATTTAAAATACATAATGCCTTACCACACAAACACGAGCTGCCATATGTGAGGCACTGCTAAGCATGGTTTCTATTAAGCCAATACACAGTAACTGGCTTCTTTCCAAGCAACATGGAAGTATTTAAAAACCCTGTTTAATCCAATTCCACAGCCTTGAAACAAAAATAAATTAAAGTGTTGCAAGAACTGTTAAAATGAAAAATTAAAGGCATGTAAATAAGTGGAAAAAAAAATTGTCAGAGAAAATGAAAACAAAGATTATTTCAAGTAGATATCTTAATTGTAATTAGTAACATTTGGCATGTTTATGATATGATTCAAAGCTGCAGCCAATTAGATACCCCAAAAAGCTTGTAACAAAGCTGCAAATGTGTAACTACAGCACAAATAAGTTTTATTGCACACCAAGAAAACAGCACCCAGATCAATTTCATAGTTTCTTTCCAAAGTGCTGCAAAGCATGCTCTATTACTAGTTCATGACTCTTTAGTCCTGAACCGCAGCTTTTCTGCCAGGAGGTTTTGGAAAACAATTTCATTAAATTCAGTCTACTAATTGTTAATCTGCACACATTCCATATATAGCAAGAGCAAAAGAAAATATGCCAAAAAACCCAAAATAAAACCAGCAACAATAAAAAGCCAAGACAAACAAACATTACCCCCACAAAACAAAGTGCACTAAAAGTTAATAGCTGTTAAAAAGCTGTACAATTGTAGTATCAGAACTGAGAAAGACTGATCTCTTTTTTTTTTTTTTTTTGAAAGGAGTAAGAGGTACACATTAGTATTCAGGAAACAACATGAATTTGTGAGATGCTCTTTTAAAGTTTTCTTTAAAAAGATTTAAGTATTACAGAGAGGAGCAGAATTCAAATTCTGCTCAAATGTGGTTTACTGAAGACAACAGTGTTAGACACTTATGAGATTGTGCCATTTATTTAAGAAAACAAATACTTCATTATGCTGTCAGTCCCAAGCAACAGACAAAATATCTTCCATTTCCCTCATTTATTCAATAATGAGTAAATTACTAAAGGGTAATGAGCTGCTAATAAAAGCATGTTTTTTACATGATTATCATGAAATGGCAGTGTCTGCTTGTTCAGTGCAATAGTACCTACTGCAGTCACACTTCCAAATAATTCTCTCTATCAAATTTCTGTAAAAAAATTGATCCTTACATAGTTTTCATACTAGACATTAGTCTACATTTAGAAAAAAAAAAAAAGGAAAAAAAACCCCACAAAAATAGCTAACTACATATAAAATCCACACATTCAGGTATTTCTTTGCAAAGTCTTCTAGCAATGATGTAAAGTCTCAGTCAAGGTGGTTTTGCTTCCCTTGCTTGCAAGCAATGATTGTTTATTTAACACACTTATTTTAGGGGTTGGGGGGAGGGTTTTTTTGTGTGTGTGTGTTTTAAGAGAGCTTTATTGAGGAGATTACCAAAAGATGCATGTAAAATATCAGATTTATAATGCAAATCAAATTCTGGCTCATAGGAAAAACAAAAAGCAAAACAAGCAAAAAATCTCCCGCCCTAAACCAACACCTTTGTTTAGCTATTTAAGAGAAGGCAAAAGAAATCTCTATGAAAGTTGGTCTGAAAAATTCTGGAGGTGAAAGCACTGGGGTTTGCTCTTGTACACCGTAGGAGACTGACTTACAAAGACCAGCTGCAACTCAATATGAAACTGCTGGAAGAGAATTTCTCTGTTCAGAATTCCCCACACTAAAAGCATCAAAGTGTTTCATTTTACCCTTGTTACAGTTCTTCACACCACCTTCCCCAACTTAGAATTTAAGCTGGAGATTTAGTTATCTTCTACACTAAGCACATTGCAAATATCAAGGAACCCTCCCACGTCCATCACAGGCTGCTTTTTGAGCACTTTTCTGCCCTTTCCTGCTTCAAGGAACTTGTGATCATTATGACCCTTCCTTATGCCCCAATCTCATTTCCCTGCTTCAGCTGTGCCATAAGATGTGCTCTGGCATCTCCCTGACCTTCCAAATCTGCACTCACACAGTAGTGCTTGCTGAAGTACTCTTATTCTTCTCTAACACTAGTTTCTCTTTTCCCCTCCTCCTGGGAGAGAAGTTGTCATCATTCAGGAACTGGGAGAACTGGCAGAAATCATGTGCAGGTATTGCTATGCTGGGAGGTATTAATGGGTGTTGTCAGACAGTTCCTTACATTATCATCACTGAGTGAAGTTGCCAGACCTGGCAGGCAGCCAGTGGCATGTTCCCCTTGCAGCCTTTACTTTTTTATTTCCTCTCCCACCTTCACAAAAGTTGCTAACATTTCAAGCCACCAATGGCTACAATACGTCCTGAAGCTTTTGAGGGTTACACGTTATCAATCCTAAAACCACTCCACAACCACAAGCAATAACACAATCAAGCAGATATTGAAAACTCAGTTCATTCAATGAAAAAAAAAAGTTCAGTGCTCTCTAATAATTTTTCATATCAAACCTGGATCTTCAAAGATACCAGATCGCTTAAAAAAATCAGCTATATTTTAGAGGGCCTTCCAAGTACAATGCATCTTGACACATGGAAGGCCCACAAAAAGAAACATCTGCGTTATTTTTAAAAAACAGATGCTTTGTAAACAGTATGACATTGAAAGGTCACTTTTACAGTGAAAGTAAAGAGATTTTTTTTAAGAGATGTTTTAATAGAGCTGCATACTTCAGAGCTTAAAGCCCAAATTTTGGTTCTGCACTGTCTTAATAGAAAATGACTAAAGGAATGAAAAGTTTACATATTAAAAAGTAACCCGACACTTTTCATCCAGGGTACTTCAATGTACCAAGGTAATAAAATCTAAAAACCCCACCAGTTAAAAAAACCAGCAATCTAATTCAAGTGATAAAATACAGTATGGTTGCTATTATAAAATATAATCCCAGTGTGACTGTAAACTTACATATCTTTGGGACATGTTTCTTGCTGCTTTTGAAGCAGAAAGTGATTCAAAAGTAAAAAGTTAAGCACTTGCAGTGAGTACTCAAATAAATTTTTCAACCATCCTTATGCTCAATTGTTGATACATCATGGATTTAAAACCAACAGGATTCTGCACCCTAGTACCAACCACTTCTGTGCTTATCTTTTTGACTAAGTTTTGCTATTTGCTGTAAATTCTAAAGAGTCCTTTGTAAATGCAAAGGTATACACAATGTTTTGTGTTACGTGTTTTCAAGAAGGTTATAGAGGACGAGCAGCAGATCAAAGTAAGTCTATACAGGCAGAAGGTAAAATCCACGAGTTACACAGTGGGAAGGGAGCCTGAATTCACAGGCTGGAAATGTTCACCAAGAAAAGTGTTCAGAGAACGCATTTCTTACTCCAGTTTTTCATCCTGCTCACACATTAGCATCGCATGCATCACTGCCGTGTGCCTGTGGCAACAGACTGATGCCTCCCTAAGTCAAACAATCAAAATCACTGAGCACAGTTGCAGGGTAGGTACTTGCTGTACCTGCTGCTCCAGGTCCCTCCACTGCTCTCCCTCTGCATTTTGGAGCAAGGATGACCATCTTCTGCCTCCCAGCCTTTCCCTGACATTGAGCTCCCATTTGTTTTCTGTTCCTGACACTTGTGTCATCTCTTTAGCTTTAAAGCAGCACTAGGTAAGAGTTTGAACAGGTGGCCCAGAGAACAGTAATTGAAATTGTTGGAATTCATATAATCCCACGAAGTTGTAAAGATCCCAGCCTCAAAATTTCAGCAAAAACAGAGTCAAAGCAGTATTAAACAGAAATGTTGGACTACATACAGTCATTAACAACACGAGAGATATCCATGAGGCACACTGACCTCTCTCCTAAAGCCAAACTGAAAATTTTGCCATTCCACTTGGCTCTTCTCAACATCGTGCCAAAAAGAACTATTTTAAGTATTATCAGTGTGATTTGTTTTCACAAGCAAAATGCTAGAATCACGTATGTTGGTTGCTTATCAATTTTGCAGATAGTACAAAAAGCAAGGAATTAATGTAATGATTCCAAACAAATGGAAGAGATAAGACTACATGCAGGGTTTTAAACTGATTGTTTTGGAGTGAGAGTCCTTCTGTCCACTAAGCTGCACAGTCCTTTACAGTATTATTTCTGAGCCTCAAAAGCATTACCTCTATTGCTAGAGGGTAAAAGAAAAAACTTAATAGAAAAACTTAAAAAACTTAATAGAAATTGCAGTAAATACACAGAAAAGAGAAAAATGGTGAAAAGTACACTAGAGAACATCAAAAGAAAACATGAAGGGGAAGATAGGTAATATCAGTGACTTAATAGGAAAATTTTGAGCACTTGCTCCAAGTGGTGTCCACAGAGAGCTGCTATTCACTTCAGGCTGGCTCTCCTTGTTTCCAGCTGCTAAGTTCACATTGAAAGAAGCTAAAAATACATTAAATACTTTCCAAATATTATTTTCCCATGTAAGCAATTGGTCTAAGTTGCCACAGAGATGTTGCTCACTTGCCAGTGAGAAGGGAAATAGTATACAAGAAGTTGTATTTGCTGAAATCTTTTGTCTTATACACAATGCAGCCAAAAATATGGGAAAGTTTGAAAAGGCGTTATTTTAGCTACAAGAATTTCCAACTATTCCCCTCTTTCAGCAAGGCAATATAGGAAAATGACACTTAAATATGAGGATCTTATCACCTGTGAGAAAAGCTATACGCTGCACTACTCAGGAGCATAATATGTGTGCTATTTCTAGCAATCAAGCTTTGATATTTCAATGAGGGGAAAAAAGAGACAAGAGTGGCAAATGTCTACAATTTAGGCATACATCTCCTGACAAACTGAAATTTCACAATGCTGCAGATTTAAAACATAAATGTACCTGCTTCGCATTCAGGACTGTCCTTGACAGTAAATTCAGTTCAATACAAAAGTAAAGCGGGGGAGGGATGGGACAGCACATACTGAAAACCATCCAGTTCTTTCTGCTAAATGTGAAGTATAACAGGCTTTTTTATGACATGCCTTCCTCCAAAAATAGCAATGATTACACTGCTCAAGTCCCACACCCCCCGCCTCAGCTTGACTTTTTTACACATAGAGCATTATACATTCTCAGTCCTGAGGAAGGAGCCAAAGTTTGTGGAGCCAAGAGGACTCTCTCCACCGCCCAGTACCCAAACTACAGAAAACGAACACCTAGGGAGGCTGGCAACTCTAATTTCTTACAGTATTAAATCTTCTTTTAAAGCCAAAGTGGCAGATTTTTTAGGAGCTCTGAAACCCACAGCTTTCCACAGTTTTGGAAAGATGCTGCAAGTCCCAGCAGCGATAATCTGCCAGTTCCAAGGCACACTTGTGAGCAAGAGTTTTTTTGTCTTCCAGACAAACACAAAGATTATGCAGTCTATTCTCTTCACAGGGACGAGGCGGGGGACACGTGAAGATCACAGCTGCTGCAGCAGTGGAAGCTGCAGCTGCCTTGGAGCTTGTAGTGACTGAGCAGCCCACCGTGCCATTGAGGGATGCTACTGTGCTACACGTTCCATTTGGGGCTTTTTTCATGAATGGGAGAAACCCGAAGCTTTGGCCTGCTGTAGTTAATGAAAAGTCTTGCAAACCCTCTTGCAATATTCCACCTCAGTTCCAATTCAGCTCAAGAGCCTTCCTATCAGAACTTCCTAAGTAGCTACTTAAGATAGCTGTATTCTTGAATAATACTTTCTTCACACGTTCTGTGACACTTGGTTTTCAGAATAATCACATTCCTATTGCCCAGTCACGACTTACTTTATATATGAAAGAGTACACACAGTGAAGGCAAGATGGAATCCCAACCATTTCAAGTAGCCTACATCTGGAATGAACTTATCCTTATGAAATATGGTTGGGCTTTTTAATAGAAAAAGCTAACATGTCTTTTAACAATTACCTAAACGTCACTAAAACCAAAAAAGGAGCTATCAATACTTTAGGGTGAGATATACTGTACAATAGCTTAGCTTTCCTCATTATTCTGAAGAATCATGCCTGGCTGATGTATTTATTTTGTAATATTTAACTATAATAGAAAATAGATCAAGTTCAAATGAAAACACTGTTTAGACTATGTCAACAAAGCATAAAACTAAATGAAGTGATTCTGTATTGACTATAAAAACATATTTGCTAATAGTGAAGTTACTAATGGTTATCTATCAAGATCACAACATGAAGTAGTTCTGCATCTTAAGAACTGTGTTAAAGCAGCAGACACATGAAGTTAGATGCAATTTTGTGATTTTGCAAAACAGCATCACGGAGTGCACTTTATTGCTATTTTATCATTAGTGTAAATAATTCAACAAACCCAGGAAACCTCCTGCTCACTTGTTTTTTTTTAAATTGCAAGTCACCAAAGGGCTTTCCACTAAGACAGCACATGCTTACTTTACACNAAAAAAAAAAAATCAAATATAATAGTATCTTGTATACTGACTGAAACAACTGCTTTGTTATAAAGAGGCTTCAGAAAACTAGAAAAAATGACACTGCTGTAAAAACCTGTAAGCCTTTTATTCTCAGTTCAAAGATTTAAGCATTCTTCTATAACAGACTGAAGTTTCATATTCATCTCAGCAAATCAATCCACTAATAGGCATCAGTCATCAACACTGAAGTAAAATCTGCCACATGAAACAGCTTTGATGTGATTGAAGACTCACACACAGTCGTAAGCATGACAGAACAGCTTAGCTATTAAAATGTTTTATCTAGCAAAAAACTGTTTGTCCTAATTGTCTGAAATACTCTTTGAATGCTATTATTGCCAGGCTACTTCACTAAGCAGTGCTTTGGTTCACAGCCACTTGACTTACATCTTGAGATCCAGCACAACCACATCAAATCTTGTTAGAATATTTTCTTACACATACTTTTGTCAAGAGACCAAAACAATAAAGCTGACTGTCATTTTTACTACCAGTTACTTAGTTAATTCGATACTGAAACATACTGGGATTCATTATAAAAGCTGCATGCAATCAGCCATTTCTATCAATCTTCCTTTTTAGTGCAATAACAGAATGAAACCGACTAACCACATCAGTGGAAATGGGTTGGCAGGACTAGGTGGAAGCTACTCTGCACCGAGCCCAACCTCTCACCACGAGAGGTGCAGTGGCAGGGACTCCTTTAAACAGCACCGTGCAGCCCTGGCCCAGCTCCAACACTGACCATATGTCAAACTGACAGATAAGAAGCCCGAGACAGCCATCTGAAAACAACTGTATACAGCCCCAGCACCAGACAGTGAGGGCTTCAAGGTCTACCTCATCATTCTTTTCAAAGCAAATTTTAAACACACCAGAAGTAAACATACCCGACAAAAAAAACCTCAAAAAAACCCCCAAAAACCAAAAAGCAAAACAAAACAAAAAAACCCCACCCACAACAAAACAAAAAACTCAAACCAAATCAAACAAGCACATAACCATTACCAGAAAGTCTGTATGACGATATACTCTAATTCAGGAAGTGTCCACCAAATATCGAAATTGATTACCACAAACACAGTCAGAAAATTACTAACATGTGTCTATAACATTTTCCTTTCTCCATTATATTCACAGGGTGTTAACAACTTGCAAGAGAAAGGAATCAAATACACCAAGCAACTGCCACCAAGATTACACTTTACAGAATCAAACAAAATACTATTGATTTAATATCTCAAATGAAGGGCGATTTGATATTTTTCCTGTATCGATTAATGCATCATAGAGTTCATCCATTTATGCCACTGCTTTGCTTACCAGAAAGTATGTCATATCAGTTCCTTATATGTAGGCAACATATTATCTATCAGCTCTTATTCCAAAATTACTAAATAATCAGCACAAAGAAATAGCTAGAATTTACCCCAGTCCCTTATGCAATTTCCACAGCTCCATACATTTCATTTCCATATTCCAAATCAATAAAATCCAGGTGAACTTACCTACAGTTCGGAGGAGGGTCTAATGTAATTTCTGCAAGTTCTTTCTGAATTCTTAAGAGGAAAAAAAAAGATATTATCAGGACCTTTTTTTAAAAATCTCTTTCTTTCAACTTTATGAACATTTCTACAGCAATCAATAGTAACAAAATATAATTCTTAGAATTTCTGATTGAAAGCTGATGCTACAACATTTCATGAAATTGGGCAAGAGCACGTAGAAATAAAAATCAAGCCTCTCTTGAAAAACGAACCTCCAATATGAAACAAATGGCATGAGCAGCCACCTAGAAAATCACACTTTTTCCATAGGTCAGGATTCTCAGCTCCTTTGCTTACTTACACAATTACACCACGATTACACACAATTACATGTCTCATTCTCTATTTCCCCCTCACTCTCCTTCTCTATTTCCCCTCCGACTATATGCCTTATAGTTCTTGCCCTCCAGAATATTTAGCTTCTTAATGTTTATTGTACTGGCAGGGCAAAAGGCCCTGACTCAAAGGATAACTGCCCAGAATAAGCCCACCCAGGGTTTCCCAACCTCCTACACACTGGGGGGCTGGTATCAGGGTCCCCCAAAGGGAAGTGCTGCAGCTCCCTGGTCAGCCTGGGAACCTGCTGCTGGACTTGCTCTGATACCTGCCTTCTTTTCAGTGGGGGGACAAAACTGTAAATGTTATCCCAGATACAGTCTGATGAGAGCTGAGTAAAGATAAATCTCTTTCATCTGTCTATGGACTATGCTTCTGTTAACACCTCCCAGAAGGCAGCCCAGCCTTTGTCAGTGCCTCACACTGAGCTTGCTGTCTGCCAAGGCCCCCTCGTCCTTCTGAGCAGAGATGGTCCCCAGCTATGTATCTGTACAAGAGGAAAGTCCTCCCCATGTACACGGTGTTCATTTGTCCTTGTGGAATTTAATGAGTTCTCTGTCAACCCTCTCCTGCAGCCCGGCCAGATCCCTCCGAGCCATAGCCTTGTCCCTGCGTGCACACACTG
Organism: Daphoenositta chrysoptera; assembly: GCA_013397915.1. Taxonomy (NCBI): domain Eukaryota; kingdom Metazoa; phylum Chordata; class Aves; order Passeriformes; genus Daphoenositta; species Daphoenositta chrysoptera. The sequence goes on along the minus strand of VZRO01000464.1, from coordinate 524,116 downwards.
CTTGTCATCTGAAAACTTCTCAGTGCACTCTGCCATACCCTCCAGGTCACCAATAAAGACATTACAGGCATCCTGCCAGAACTCTTCCCCCAGGGACAGCAACTTCGTTGTTAAGGATTTCTCGATATTCCCAGGCTGACGCTTCCCAGCCAAGTCCTTGAATACCTGATCTCAGCCACAGCTGGCAACGGGGGCTCTTTTCCCTTACACCAGCATCTGCATCAGAGCCATATCTTGACCTCTGAAGAAATGTAAGTATGCAGAATAGGATACAGAGTTCCCAAAGGAACTTGTAGGAGTTTACAGTTCCCAAAGACTTGCCAGAGTATGATGCCATAAGCAGGACTGCGAACGCCACCTTCCCTATAAACTATATCCAAAGCTTTTTTTTATAGGCTACTTCAGTGCAAAAACATGAACATTTAGAAAGAGGAAGGAAAAGAAAAACAATTCCATATATCCTCGGTATTTTCTTCTTGCCTTCTCCTTCACAAGATTTCATGCACAGAGCAGATTGATATTCCTATTATTCCCTAAACTAAAAAAGAAATAATAACACAATAAATACCACTCAAAATCCTGAGATAGGTGCTCAAGCCACAAGCCAAAGGTTCAGGCCTGACCTACACATATCTTGTAAAAAATGATTGCTACCTATTTTGCATATAAATACAGGTAAAGAAAATGGCTTATCAAAATAAGCATTTGGGTATATTGGCATATATAACATAAAAATGAACAGTTTAATTCCTTATATAATGTTACAATCCAAACACAATCTTACATGTTAAGGAGTCTCACAGCCACTATCAAAATTCCCCTTGTGCTACTATGAATTGATTTTACGGCTATAATGAATAAATGAACCAACAGGAGCAGAAGAACTGGCCTGAACCAGAAACTCAAGCCTTTATCATTCACATTCTGAAATAATTAGGACATACGTGGGCAAGATTTGTAGGCAGAGGTAATAATCATTTATTAAGACCTGATGAGATCACTGAAAAGATAAAAATACTCTTCCAGATGCTTAGATTTTCTTCTAGCTTCTATGCATATAAATACAGGCAAAGCAAATGCTTATCAAAATAAGCATTCGGGTGGCATATATAATATGAAATGCCCCTGCATGTACCAACTGCTCCCACCCAGCTTGGTGTCATCTGAAAACTTTAGAGTGCACTCTGCCATATCATCTAGGTCACCCATAAAGACATTGCAGGCATCCTGCCAGAGTTTTAACTCCAGGGAGAGCACCTTCATCGTTAAGGATTTCTGGGCATTCCCAGGCTGATGGTTCCAAGTGAATACCTGAACTCTGCCACAGCTGGGTGTGTACACCCTACAGACAGAGCTGGTGGGTGCCCTACATACACACAAACACACAGAGCTACTTCTGTAGAGGGGGAGCAATTTGATCTTTACTGCTTTTTCTACTCATTGTGATGTTTGTATCTCCAGAACACAGAATTCCTCCAATAAATATCATACCTTATTTATAAAAATACAGGCACAGTCTGCTTAACCAAGCACAAAATCATTGAAGTAACACTGTAAGTCTCCCCATTTTTAAATTAGTGAAGTTTAAGCACAACAGAAATGTTGTTTTATAACAGTCCACTTAAACAATCCTAACAAATCACAACTTTTAGAAGGGAGATCTTATAACTGTGGGAATGCTTAAAATATTTGTATATTACAAACTTCTGCCATGATTTTGAAATTTATACTATCACAAATTTAAACTACAGAAAACCTAGGTTGCACTTCAATTTTGTGGTTTATGAATTGCTTTGCTTTTTCAGCCTTTTATGAAGTTACAGAACGATGGCATTGCACTTTATTATAGAGTCAGAGATCAATCCTTTGCTTTACATATAGTAGCAAAAGCAGTTAATATTTCATGGAATTACAGAGAATATGAGGCATGTCAAGAATGGATTGACAACTTCCACAACTTCAGTCTAAGATCAGAAATTTTACATTCTTCCTCCTAAATCCTAACCCACGTTCCTTACATTTTGAAAACAAAAGGGTCTCTCATTTTCTCCATCTGTTCTAGTTCAACCCAAAATTCTAAGGCCAAGAGCACTAAAACAGCCCTTTATCAAGCTATTCTGTGATTGAGCAGAAAAGGACAAACCACCTTTCTGCTTCAAGACACAAAAATTGATCAGATGGCACTGTCTGTTGATGTTCAAAGACATCACTGCTCTTGCAAACACCTAAGATAAAGAGACATTTCATTCATGATTATTTTTATACAAACAAGATAAACATATTAATGCAATACTGTCCATCAATTGTTCCTCAGCAAGCTGTCCATGTTTATTCTCGTGCTCTGTGGTGTCCCAAACTAAAATTAATTTATACACCTTACATTTCTTTTGTTGCAACCTTAATTTACCTTGCATTCACGCTGAGAGCTCATTCATAATCAGTTTCTGTAGAACAGCTGACACGCCATAGCTTGTTCACATGTCACAGCATTCAAAGTCACAATTAAATCATCGGACAGCATCCCAGAGAGCCCTGCACTGATGGAGACCTCCAGTGTGCAAGCTGCCCTTTGTCTGCACGTGCTCTGGCACTTGCTTCATATCCCCATTGAGTTGCCCTCAGAATCTGCCATAGGAGAGGATGTGCCTCATTTCCTTCTCTGGCCACAGAGGATTCACTTCAAGAATATGCTGCCTCTGGCAACAAAACATTTTTTTCAGGGTCCTTTCTGGCATCTGTTTTTCAGGATTTTCTGCCTCAGTAACAGTTATGTTTAGCTATGTCAAAGAGGAAAAGCCCTCTAAATTAAAATCATTATATATATATCCAGTTTATATTTAAACTAATGACATTACAGTTTAGTACATATTGGGAAATGGGGTGATGGCAGGGGGTGAGGCCCTTGCTAGTAATCAAAGCCCTGGGCTGCACACATAAGACACTTAATTTGCAATGTCAGATCTGATACTCTTTGTTTGGTCTTAGAGATGNGTATATATACACACACACATATATATATAAATAAAAATTTCACTCTATTTTACTAACAGAAAAGAACAAACATAGTTGCCTTCCAGTAATAGTGCAAAGGTTAATCTACTCGTAAAATCAGAAGCATGAAAGTACATTGTGGATTTCAAATATTATTAATTCTCACAGACACATGTTTACTACTGTACCGAGCCTAAAGGGACAGAGTGTTCTTTCTTGAAACAGTTAAAAGTTCTCTAAACCTAAGAGAGACGTGAACATCTTAGAGGATTTCCCAACATTATCAATAGGAAAAGAAATAAAATAAAGGACTATATGACAATAAGCTATTTTTACCACATCCACTTTTCTAAACTACATGTCTCTCTACCCACAAAAGCCAGATGAATCAATACCCTATATCAAAGAATATACTACTTAGAAAATACTTAAAAATGCAGTCATTGGTTTGTATTTCAATACTAAATGAATTGTGACTGAGCAGGAAATTGATCTAAAGATGGTTAGATTCATACTGGAGGAAAAGAAATATTCTCGCCTACTTACTAAAAGATGGGTAAATGACAAGGACATTTCTTGTAAGAAAAAGCACTCCATATTTTGCCGTCATATTCCACATGCTAAATATCATTTCCAAATCCCTTAAAAATAGTGCTGTAATAAAACTCTCAGGAGAAAAAAAAAAAAAAAGGAGATGGGAGAGAGCAGGGAGGTAAAAATGCTCAGTTTTACTTTGTTGAATTTCGAACCAATTTAATCCATCACTTATTTGCTCCTCCTTAAGGCTGCGACTTCTTTGAGTAATGAAAAGATTACAGCTAAAGTTGTACAGTTCACAATTCATTGCAGGCACAGATATTTATTAAAAAATGTCAGGATTGGACATAAAGGTTGACAGATTTTTCAACCAGCAACTTCAGGAGCCAAGCAAAACAATACATTTATTTGTTGAGTTACTGTGTCAGCCAAGAATGGTTACACTTCTCTCAATCCAAAGGTCATGCTAAGATTTGCTACTTAAGAGGTAACAAGATGCCTGCTGTTTTCAAGGACAGCAATTCAATTCCGTGTCTGAACTGTAATTGTGATATGCAGCGAGTTTCTCAATCTTGACACGTTGGGTAAGAAAGGTTGCTGTTGGAGGTGATGCCCTCTGGGCGAGGAAAACCGAAGGACCGGTACACCACAGGACACGTGCTGTAAGCTATTACACCCGTACGGCAGCTCGCCCTCGAGTGTTAACACGGACGGACAGCACGCCACGGCATTCTGCCTTCCTGGTGCGATCCACGGCAGCGCTAACAGAAGAAACTCCGTCTCTTAACACCAAAAATCTTACTCAAACAGAAATTTAAGTGGTTTCATACAGCCTCTGTAATCAGATCACTTTGGAAAGCAGTCAAGCTGCGTGAACAGTATATCCGTACATAAGACACGGGAGCAGTTTACTGTTACACAAGGGAAAGCCAGCACACTGCTAAATCTTGATTTATATTAAACCTCATGCTACAGAAAATTCTTTAAATCTAACTGGCTACATACAAATAAAAAGCGAAACTGGAGTTTTCCAAATAGAGATGCACCAACCTTCATTCATATACAGTAGGTATCACAATGCAATCCAAAAGTACTGTGACTACAATTCCATATGCAACGAAAAAGCTTTCCAAGGGAGAAAATCTGATTTCCAAACTCAGGTTAGAATCAAGTCGTAAGTCTGTGACTTTAGCTGCAATGAACTTGCTGATGTTTGATGCTTTTAACAGGAATTAAGGAATCTTGACCAAAGCCACAAGTGCACTACACTCTGTTGTTTGAGTGTTCTACTGATTTTACTCATTTTTTGTTTTTGACTCCTTTCACTATAATGAAGGTACCAGAGTAAAGCTTTATTAATCCTGCACTATTTCTCATTTTTAATGAACTAAAATAACAATATTACTATGAAGATATTTTATAGACAGTTTCTGTAATAGTTATCACATATTGAGAACCCTAAGACATTTTTCCTTTCTTTATGCTACTCCTCTCCTTCTTAGCCTCTACTTTAATTTCTGATTCACCTTTCTTGAGACACTACCGATTTTAATAAAAAAGCAAAAAACAAAACCTATAATATGAAAACCTGGTCAGATTAGAGAAGGTACAATCCCAATTCTAACACAATGACAAACTACTGAATACTCAAAACCGAAAACCAAAAAAAAAAAAACCAACAAAAAAATATACAATGATTCTAATAAAAAACCCCATTACTATAAAAACTGTTTCTGTAGTCCTTCCAGAAAGTGCTATGACAAGCAGCACTCCTAAAATACATTTCTTTTAAAAAATACTGTATACATATCTACAGAACTATTGTAAGTCACATCAGCTTTTAAAATGTATAATCAAATGCATATTTCTAAAATGTATAATCAATATTACTACACATGTGAAACTAGCTTTAGAGTCTAACTGGCAAATGTACTGATGTCAGCAACTGATGGCATAATTAGTTTCAGCAGAACCATAAGCAGATATGATTAAACTTTAAAAGGTTTAAGTAATTTTATCGCTGTAAAATGCTTGTTGATAAAAGCTCTGAGCTTTGAAGATACAAAGCTACGATTAATAGACCAATTTCTGACATATCATTATTAATTTTTTAATAGGATAGTGTCCACAGGCCCTTGTCAGAATTGTAGCATCATTACACCAGGCATTGTGCTAAGTTCAGAATACACAGACTGCTTTCTAAAGATGCTAGAAACTGGTTTCATGACCTTAAAAGTCATGACTAATCCAGTATTCCTAATATTTAAAAAATAATAATAGCAGGAAGCAGAGGAAAGAGAAGAAGACCAGAAACCATAACGGCTGTGAGAATTAACATCATGAATAACATCATGGTTTGTAGTGAAAACTGGGTGGATTTTTTTTCCATTCTTGTCGTAAAAGGAAACACAGGCAAGTTTTGCTGGCCATTCTGTAAGTGATAATACCAGGTAATCTCCTAATAGTGTCATAGTAGGAATGGGTGTCCAGAAAGTATTTCTCCAGGGAATTAAAACTGAAGAAAAGCTAGCTATTAGGAAGGTATCTATAGCAGAAGAAAAGCATGACAGTACCTCACTGGAAAGACAAAAGGTACTTTAGTTCAGAAAAGGATGTAATTGGTATGGGACACATTAAGACAAAACAAAGACTTGAATCCTGAAGAGATGTACACACACGTTTATATCCTGTTATTTACAGACTCTGACTACATGCATATGTTATAAATTATGGCAGTAGGGGCTTGATACTTCTCCTTTACCACAGCACCACAGTGGTATACCTTCCGTGTTTTCTCTTGTAGTTTATACAGCCTTGGGTTAGCAAAGAAACGAGATCTGGGAATTCTGCATCAGGACAGTCTGCAGAATTGGTCTCCTGTCAGATTATTTTATGAGTGCTTTTTAACTTCAATCACTATAATCCCATTTGCCCAGACTAACAACCCTACATGTACTAGCGAAGCAACACTAAGCTGTAAATTCCTTCTGTCTGGTCCGAGCAAGACAATCGTTATCTGGAGATGGAGATGATAGCATAGAATAATTTAAATAGCTATTCTACAGACCAACCTTTCATCTCAAGCAGAAAAGGGAAGGAAAAGAAATGGGTATTAAAACAGATCACAGTTTAAAGTAATGAAACCAACATGCATTTGTTGTTCACTCAAGTGTTTTTGACCTGACCATCTGGGAAAAAAAACAGTAGTACTTCACAGCAATAGGTATTACAGTAGTCCTAACATGCTGAGTTACTGAACTGTCTGAAATGTTTATGGCTAATTAACTGTAAGTTACACTGACAAGTTTCAACATCAGTCATACATACACATACAGAGATATATTTTATAAGGCTACAAAACTGTCTGAGTTTTACTAGCAATAAAAAAATGTCAGCTTTTATCATGCAAGCAACTATTAAAACCATGTGAAAGAGGCAAACTGACAAAGAAAGGAAAAAGTATACAGGTCTCATTATTGTGACCAGGCTCAAAAGGCTATTACACTGATACAGCAGTGTTATAATAAAACAATCAGAAAATTAATATACTGAGTCAATACACACATTTGATGGTCAGCCGAAAGAAGAGAAAGGAAAATAAACAACCAGGAAGAACACCGTACCTTTTAGCACTAGTTGACAACTTAGCAGCTGTTTTGCTTGATATTTTCCCCTCTTTTTTCTTGGGTTGAACTTGTTCCCTTTCTTGTTCCTGCTGAACACCTTCACGCTGATCTCCATCAGAGCTGCCTCCACTAGTGCTTGGACTATCATCCACTCTCTGCCCCTCTGTAGACATGGCAGATGCTGCACTGAATGAAGACAAAAAAATAAAGTTAGCTTTTTGAGATGAAACTGCCTAATTGTATTTCTTACATGCTTTAAGGAAAGAACACATGGGATAAATGTCTTTGTCTTAATAAAATAATGCTTGTGTTACAGTAGCTCAGTAATCCTCATACTGAAGAGTTTTGCCACAAGCATCTTAACAACAATTCAAGAGCGGGCAATTTTAAACCGTATACCACCCCCACCCCACCGCCCAGAAAAATCCAAACAATCCATAAACAAAAAACCAAAAAAAACAAACAAACCAACCCCCCCCCCCACCAAATCCCTCATATATATATATGAAACCCAGAAGTTATTGAAGTTAAGTGGGAAATGTAATCCTGCAAGTGTAAAACCATTCACTGTGAATTATGTTTTTCAACCACTCAGCAATACCATGAGTTAGCTGTCCCATCAACTATGCCACCAGCTCAAGTCTACCACAGTTTGTTAAAAACTGAGAGTTATTACCATCTTAGGAGCCTCTGTTACCCCATATGAAATAAATCTGTGGGTTCATTCCAAGTCTACAATGTGGGTTTCCAAATTAAAAAATCCACATCTTGGCATGCTTGATGGAAACACAGGACTAAAAAGCTCTAAGACAGGTCTGTTTGTATTTACTAAAACGGTAAGCACGTTGGTAGAGGATATAAGGAAGTTTTTTCCTGACAAAAATCCTTCAGCCAACATTAGGCAGCAAAGCTGTTAGAGAATATGAGCAGCAAGAAATCTCAGTAGATTTTAGAAGTTAAGTTAGTCAAGTGCTTTATTCGCACACTTCTGATACTAGTTAGCTATTTTTATTTCTTCTTTCATTTTAAGTAGTATAACAATATGCCGACAGATGAGGAATTACAAGCCCACTGTTACAGCTGTCATGACTTCTCAAACTCTCAAACTATTCTAATGAAGGGCAGATGTCCATGAAAAACTCTTACTGAATTAGCATATGTGGTGGCACTGACTGATTTAAAAAAACCAAAAAACCAAAAACAAACAAAAAACCCAAACCAACAAAACCAAAACCAAATCAAAACAAAACCAAACTGAAACCCAGCTCTCTCCTTTAACTCCAGATCTGTAGCTTATATACCTATGTTATATATATATCCTTCTTTGGAGATTTTTAATAAAAAGCACACAGGCCCAAATGTTACTTGCTTACACCCACACAATCCCCATGTATCTGGGTGGTTTTCTGATCAAATCTGTCTGAATCAAGAATTTGCTCTTTCATACACAAAGAGTTTCAAATTGCTGTGAACTTCGACTCGCTTTTCCTCCTACCTATGTACAGACATCATCACAATTAAGAACAAAACTATTCACCTTGACTATTATATGTTTTAAGACTCGCTCAAGGGAGAATAATGAGATTTCAGGCTCAGATTCAACCATGCTTGTTCTGTGGATTAAACAAAGTTCATCTCCCTGTACATATTTATGGAAAGAGACAGCAAAGGAAAAGTAAATTAATATCAATGCCAACAGGGTTATGTTGAAAAGGATGCTTTTTAAAAAGGCATAAGTGTTCTAGCTACAGAAGAGATAAAAATTTACTCCTATACTGAAAAACCCTTACTAAGATCTGATTCTATCAAATAATACACACTATCAAGTAGAAGAAATTATCTCTTCAGGCCTTATTGACACATCCAACTAACTTCAGGAGGAATTACGTCTTTTTTGTCTAACATGTGAAGCTATACTGAAAAAGAATGCAGGAAGTATGGCATCCCTTCAAAATGTTTAGACATTAAAAGACATAGCAAGCAATACCAAGTGGTAGATAAATGACTAAGGTTTCCCTTAACCAGCTTAAGCTGCATTTTTGATTTTATAACAGAAAATAATATTTTCATATGCAGATATATATAAATAGACAACACCTAGTCTGCTCATTAAGGTAACTGAAATAATGCACAGCTTCTGCCCTAAAGTTAAAATACAAAATGCACAGCTTCTGCCCTAAAGTTAAAATACAAAAATAAAGGAGAACAATTTCTCCTTTAGTACAGCTACAACAACATATTTAACATAGTTCGTAAATTTACACAGGCTGATGTTCAGATATTTAAATCCTGGTTGTCAGATTTCAAGGTAAAAGCTGCAGAACACTTAGAGGTAATAAACAACAAAAGTATCACATTTTGACAAGTCAAAATATGCAACTATAATGCAGTTTTGATAATAAATATCCATTTTCCTTGCTTCTACATAAAGTTAAAATACAATTGTGCTGGTTTGAGAAGTCACCCCAAGACAACAACCTCATTTCTTTTTATAACACTTTTGTTGGCCTTTACTTTACCTAGATTTTACTTCTGAACTTTGCCTAATACATCTAATTTTAAAGAGAAAAATTCTCTGTTCACAATGTACATAGGCTTTAACACTGCAGGCCAGAAAGTTAAAAGCATATTTAATAATGCTTATATGCATAGGACATCTGCTATGAATAAATCTTGGCTATAAATATTACTATTATCCAAAAAACAACTGTATTCACTTCATAAGTTCAGGTTACTATCCAGCAGACAAATACTGTAACAGTAGCCCAGAGCATATAATTACTGTAACATGTAATGCCAGCATTTACAAGAGGAAAATGCTTAAATCTGTCACTTGATGTCTGGCTAGTTTCTGGGGGGTGGGGGGGAAGACTCGGGTTTTTCGGGGTTTTTTTTCCTTTCTCCTTCTCTCCCTGTTCCCCATTCTGACATTCAGGCAAACCTTTCTATTTTCTCTCCTCTCAATATCTGCAATTCTAGGAAGTTTCGTTCAAGGGATGCTCAATATTGCAGTAAAAGCGTGTTTTAAGGGGCCTGAAATCAGACACTTCAAACGGGGTCAAACGTAAAAGAGACACAAACATATGAACAAGTAAGAGAATGGGAGGAAAAAAATCAACTGAGGGGATGACACTGTGAAGAAAGCATTTCACTGCCACTAACACAGACAGAAATACAAGATACTCCTTGAATCTGAAGAGCCATAAGGTGTTTGCAACTGTCACACAGAGCAAGAGGGAAGACACACGATGTCCGGGTTCCCGGCCGCCAGGCTATTCTACATTCAGACGAGGGTTGCTAACCTCCCTGCTGTTGTGCAGGGAAAAATGAGCAGAGGGGACACAGGAAGGAGTGAAGCGGGACTTAAAAGTCTCTCCCTTAACGTGAGATGCATCAGCACAGAGATGGATTACAAGTGTAACTACGACTATCAATTCGAAGTGAAGCGTCCAAAATATTTTGCTTTTGTCAAATATATACACTGGCACCTTCCCCTTCCTCCTCGAAATAAAAACAAAAACAAAACACCACCAACAACAACAAAAACAAACAAGCCAACAAAAAAAAAAAAAAAAAAAAAAAGAAAAAAAAAACCCAAACTACCAGT